>JASVEL010012608.1:600000-833946 GCA_032618575.1 Nicotiana noctiflora
CTACTGTTCCCCGTTTATTGACATTAAAAGACCATAAAACTGGGATTCTGCCCGATTCCCTAACTTTTATGTGCTATAGTAACTGAATCCCGATCGCCTAAAATTTGCTCGTCCCAGTAAAAAAATACCTAAGTAACAATAGTCATCGTTTCACTATGACCGTTCCTCTTTTTTGGCATTTAGGGACATAAAACTGGAATTCTACCCGATTTCTAATTTTTGTGTGCAATAGCCCGCGACATCTGCATAGGGTCGGACGATCATACCCCGATCGACTAAATTTTTGTCAGCCCATACAAAATGACCCAAGGAACAATATTCATCGCCAATCCATGATCGTTCCTTACTTTTTATCGTATTCAGGCTGTAAAGCTTCAATTTCACCCGATTCCTAGATTGTTGTGTGGTATAGCCCACGCCATCTGCGTGGGCCCAAGCGACCAAACCTAGTCAGCCCATAAAAATGACCTAAGAAACAATATTCATCGCCTCTCCATGACCGTTCCTCATATTTTGCATTTTAGGGCCATAAAATTGGAATTCTCCCTGATTTCTAGAATTTCATGTGTTATAGCCCACGCTATCTGCATGGGCCCGGGTGACCGGACTTGGATCTACCAGCCCTTAAAAATGATCTAAGGAATAATATTCATCACCACCAGGACCATTTCTCATTTTTTGGTTTTTAGGGCCATAAAACTAGAGTTACCTTTGATTCCCAAATTTTAGTGTGCTATAACCCATGCCATTTGCATGAGCCCGGGCGACCAGACATAGAATGCCTAAAATTATGTTAGCCTTTCACAAACAAACTAAGGAAGAATAGTCATTTCCTTGCCATGATTCTTCCCCATTCTTTTTTGTGTTTTAGGGCCATAAAATTAGAATTTCGCCCGATTCCTAGTTTTCATATGCTATAACTTATACCAAGTACATGGGCCCGTGTGATCGGACATGGATCACCTAAATTTTATTGGCCCATCAAAAATAACCTAAAGAACAATAGTAATTGTAAGGCCCCGTAATTTTTTGACATTTTAAGGACGTAAAACTGAAATTCTTCCCGATTTCTAGATATTCGTGTGATGTAGCCCATGCCATCTGCATGTGCTCCGGTGACCGGACATAACCTAAAAAAAATTTGGCACATAAAAAATTACCTAAGGAACAATAGTCATCGCCTCGCCATGACCATCCCTTTTTTTGGTGTTATAGGGCCACAATATTGGAATCGTGCTAGATCCCTAAATTTTTGTGTGCTATAGCCTATACCATCTGTATGGGACCAAGTGACCGGATCCGGATAGCCAATCAAAACCTAAGGAACAATAAGCATCGCCTCTCCATGACCGTTACTCGTATTTTGGTGTTTTATGACCATAAAATTAGAATTCCACCCGATTCACAAACTTTTATGTGCTATAGCCCACGCTATCTGCAAGGGCTCAGGCGACAGGATCCGATCGCCTAAAATTTTGCCGGCCCATTAAAAATTACCTAAAAGATAATACTCATCGTCTCGCCATGATCGTTCCTTATTTTTTGGCATTTTAGGCCATAAAATTAGAATTTCGCTCGATTCCTAGATTTCATATGATATAGTCCATGCCATCTGTATAGGCCAAAGTGACAAAACTCGGATCGTATAAGATGTTTCCGACCTATAAAAATGACTTAAAAATTAATAGCCATCGCCTCACCATAAAATTGAAATTTCCTCTTCTCATATTTCATGTGCTATAACCCACAACACAGTTGTGATATTTTTTGTTTCTCTCTCGCCTAAACTTTTGTCGGCTCATCAAAAACAAACTAAGGAATAGTAGTCGTCGCCTCGCCACGACTGTTCCTCATTGTTTGTGTTTTAGGACCATAAAATTGGAATTTTACCCGATTTCTATATTTTCATATTTTCGCTCATGCCATATGCATGGACCCGAGCTGCAGGACTTGGATTGCTTAAAATTTTGTCTGCCCATAAGAAATGACCCCAGAAAAAATAACCTATGGAACAATAGCCATCGCCTCTCCATGATCATTCCTCTTTTTTGTTATTTTAGGGCCATAAAACTAGAATTCTGCAGATTCCGAGATTCAATGTGCTATAGCCCACGCTATCTGCATGGGCCAGGGCGACCGGACTCAGATCACCTAAAATTTTGTCGGCCTATTAAAAACGACCAAAGGAAAATAGTCATTGCCTCGTCAAGAGCGTTCCTTGTGTTTTGGAATTTTAGGGTCATAAAAGTGGTATTTTGCTCGATTCCTAGATTTTGTGTGCTATAACCCACACCATTTGTATATGCCTGGAAGACTGGACCCAGATCGCCTTAAATTTTGTTGATCATAAACTAAATGGCCTAAAAACAATAGCCATTGCCTAACTATGATTGTTGCTCATTTTTTTGGCATTTAGAGCCATAAAACTTGAATTCTGCCCGATTTCCAGATTTTTGTGCGTTATAGACCACGCCATCTGCGTGCGCCCGAGCGCCTAAATTCGGATCGCCTAAAATTTTATTGTTCTATATAAAATGACATAAGGAATAGTAGTTATCCCTCGCCATAATCATTCCTCGTATTTTGGCATTTAAGGGCATAAGACTGAAATTCTGCCCGATTAACCAATTTTTTTGTGTTATAACCTACGCCATCAGCATGGGAAATAATGGATATTTAAAAACAAACTAAACCAGCCAAACCATACCGTACCGAATCGATTTTTAGATTTCTTTTTAATAAAATCATAGTTTTTTTTATATATAAAGTTACAACTATACCGATAATTATTTTTTCATCTTTGCTTAGTTTCTTACGATGCTATAGAATAGTTGATGCATCCGTACCCTCGCTATCTTTCATATTTTCCTAATTCATTACACTTTAAACAATAAAAATATTTGGAGTGTTTCGCTAAGTAGTATAAAAGTATGTATGTTATTGCATTTTACTTCTACTAATGACATTAAAGTAATACCAAAAATTAACCGAACTGTAGCGATACCGAAGAGAAACCGGCATGATTGAGACGATTTCGATAAGTCTAACTTTGGTTATATATAATCGAATAATCGAAAAATTGGTACGGTGCAAATTTTATAAAATAACCGGTCGAACCGAACCAGACACTTGCTCGAGCAACCAAATCCAAATGCCCTAAAATTTTGCTGGCCCATCAAACACGGCCTAAGAAACAATAGGCCTTGTCTCGCTATGACAGTTCCTCATTTTTTTGCGTTTTAGGGCCATAAAACTAGAATTTCACCCGATTCCCAAATTTTCATGTGCTATATAGCACACACCATCTGGATGGGCCCAGGCGACCAGAACCGAATCGTCTAAAATTTTGCCGACCCATAAAAAATAATCAGACCCGGATGGCATAGACTATAGCACATGAAAAACTACAAATCGTCCTGAATTCCTATATTATGCCCTAAATTGCCAAAAAATGAGGAACGGTCATGGCAAACTCATGACTATTTCCCGTAAGTACATTTCGTATGGGCCCGCAAAATTTAGGCGTTTTGGGACCGATCGCGTGAATTGATGCAGGTGGCGGGGACATATAGCACTCGAAAATTTGGACATCGTCCTGAATTCCTATTTTATGGCCCGGAAATGCCAAAAGAGATAGAATGTTCGTAGAGAACCCATAACTATTTCTCATTAGACCGTTTTTTATGGACCCACAAAATTTTAGACGATTCGGAGTCGATCGCAACATAAAAACAAGACTTTCAAAATTGCTAGTTTCTTAACAATACATTTGGGGATCAATAAATTAACGAACTCTATGTTGCTCTAGTTGAACCCAATTATACTTAGTTTTCTTTCAATAAAGAAAGGAAGTATTTCTAAAAACAAAAATCGGCATGGATATACAAGGGAAAAGAAGCAACTAGTCTTAGTTTAAAACGAAGCATAAAGTAAAGTACAGTTTGTCATAGTTAATTTTTTTCCCTCATGAAGAAGAATTTTATGAGATTTGAACTCAACTACTTTCGGTTTTCTATAATAAAAGAAAAAGGAAGTAAAGCTTGATATCGAGTGGCAGAAAGAAGAACCTTAACTCACACTTTGCCCACGCGAAATGAGAAAACCAAAAAGAAAAAGCCTTTAAGCTCAGGAGGGAAAGGCCACCTAGGTACACAAACTGCGAGACCGTCTAGGGCAGCCCGTGCACAAAGCGCCCGTAGCCATACAGGGTTTGGGTAAAGATCACACCCAAAAAATGTAATATAAGCAACATACCTTGGCGCAAGCATCAAAGGCTAATTTCAAGGCTAATTTCATGACTCGAACATGTGCTCCAAAGCTCCCCTTCTGACTGCGAGATCGACTGTCTCGTGTAATCATTCAATTGAAAATTCACAAAAAGTTCACAACTAAGCTAATCTTTCCTTCACCAAGTATACCAAGCACAAACAACTATTCAGATTTAATTCACAATGGAATGAAGATAGTTCATTTTTCTTTTCACCAAATGTACAACTTGGAGTTCACAGAACTTAAACCTTTCATTCATCTGTATGTAAAGCAAGCAGAAATGTTAACTAAATGTGATGATGGGACACTCCAAATCAGATAGTTCCATTATTCAGACTGAACTGGTTCAGAAGCATTATTAGTATCCGGTGCGCTCTCCTGCAAAGAAGTCTGGTCGTTCTGGTCGGGGACAGTTGGCATCTTTGATTTTTTCTTTTCCTCCTTGAGAATCACTTGCCTGGGCATCACATCTAACATAAAGTTTCCACCATTCCATATAGATGCTGAAACCTTGAGTACTTGGAATACAACATGCAACTTATATGACAAAAATATGGGCACAGTGAGTGCTGTAGTTGCTAGCGTAAATATGGCCTGGAGCAGAATATACATAAACAAGCGATTCTGATCCCCAAGCAAACCACTGACGCGCCACCATATGTTGTTTGCTTTCTTTGCTTTTTTTGAGAGCTCCCTACCAATTGATGAACATAATAGAATCAACACCAACCACAATACAACAGCCAGGAATAAACTAAACACAATGACCCACGATGACGTTCATAGACTAGCACAAAAAGAGACAGATGGAGAAAGAAAGGTGTATACACCCAAAAAAGACTTCATCATAGGCTGCAAAAATTAGACACTAAAATGGCTACCTGTAAGATGTCATAACTTCAGGGTCTCGCAGAAATCTCTGTCGGCGTAGGACATCTACTATGAGATAATAGAGAACCTGCCAGAGAAAATATGCAGCTAATGGGACCCAAAATAGCCAAGTCCAAAGGTAGGATTGGTTTTCTTTGTAAGGCCATGATGCTCGTGCTGGAGTACCTTCAGGATGCATAGCTCCAAAAAACTCAGGATCCCACCAGCGAATTGTGAAGAAAACCAACCCTGCAAATCAGAATAGTTGGAGGTAATCAACTTAAACAAGCCAAGAGTTCTTTAAAAATAAATTGGGGAGAAGACAGGTACACTTTCTAATTCATTGGACAAAGTAAGAACGACGTCAATATGTAATACAATGTCACATAAATATCTTATGATATCTGAACCGAAAGCTTACTACTTCTGGTAATTCACACAGTGCAGCACTAAAAAGAGATTAATTATTCAGTGTTTTATATGATTTGCTGCAGCAGAAGTAGACAACTACGATTAAGAATCTCTGACAGACTTTGAAGTATTAGCTTTACTTGTAAGTGATTCACAGAGTGCAGCACTAAGAGGCAATTATTTACCGAGTGTTTGACACGATTTGCTGCAGCAGAAATAGAACAACCTGACAATTACAATTAAAGAAACTCTGACAGACTTTGAAGTATTAGCTTCCAGAGGGGTTAAACATCCTCAAAGCATGGCATCAGGCATCCAAAGAAAACTAGAAGTGCCTTTGTAACAATTGACCTAGTGTTGACCTATACTGTACAATGCAAATTAAACAAGAACTTAAGGGAAAGATAAATTGAAAAAATCAAATATCATTAGCAAAAGGCATGATCATAACAAAAATTATCACCAACGAAAAACTCGTCGCAAACAGAACAAACTCTTCAAGAGGGGAATATTAGTAAATATCATTTTCCCACATCACCTTTTTTTCCTTTTCATTTTCCTTTTAAGAAAAATCTTTTGCACAACTAAGCCATGGAAGCAATTATACCTTGAGGCAAATACTTTGGTAATGAAACAAAAAATAGTCAACACTATGCTATGAAATCAAATAGCAAATGGGCAACCCAATACGAAATCTACTTCTAGAAGTTATAAAGCAACACTGAACTCAAAATCCAGATCCTTAGAATGAGATCACAACTAAAATATGGAGACATGGCAGGGCCGGTTTCTATGTTTGAGTGCAAAAACCTGCTATTGCCAGCAATAAGAGAACAGAAGAATGTCCTACTTACCAGGTAAAAGATGTATGAAGACACTGACAATTTTATCAACTGAACTAAAAACTAAGCTACAGCGCCAAACAATCAATGCCCATGCTAGAGGCCCCTGCAGTTATATGTAAGAGGATAAAAATTTAAGAGTAGATAAATCTTAAAGTTCGTATTAAGGACCTTCAAATATAAGATGTTTACCTCTGCGAACGAGAAACAAACCATAAATAGCTTCTCATTTGTAGGAAAAAACAGAAGCGTGACTACAAAAATATTGTTTGCATAATAGCAAAAGTCCTGCACAACAAGAAGCCCGAATCCAATCATTTGTCTAACAACCAGGAATTACTAGACTCGGGAAGGAACAGAAACTTTATTCCTATGTTTTAAAGATTGAATTCCTCGTCTGAGAGGTTCACTTGAGTGGCAAGGGAAATAGTAGGACTTGAAATTAGGGATTAATATCATAAAACGTTTCATGAATGTTATTTTGGAAAACTCATAATGCCGAAACACCAAATTAATATGCTGGTCCATCAGTGATGATTGTTATTTGCCTTTTTCCTATAATCATTATGTTTAATCCCGTTTCATTTAAGATCTTGAGTTTGCACGGTCTAGTAAAATTAGAAAAAATAAATATATAGAGTTTAAGAGCGTGCAATTACAACAGTCAACAACTCAGAATTTCATACTGCAAACTATAACTACATGAAATCTTTTGCATAGCCATTCAACTACATTGTTTTGTTTATCCTACCAGTTATGAAACTGCCACTTGAAATATTAAGTTAAAGAAAACAAATTGTACAGGTGAAGCTGCGCTTACCAAAAGATAGTAATGCCATTTCTTGTATCTGTAGTAGATCCATCTCAGAGGAACGAAAATGACATAGAACAAACAGTAAACATATCGAACATCCTGTGGCCCTGATCATTGAATCAGCCATTGAATAGTCAAAAAGAAAGCTAACACAAACTACTAAATTAAAATTCAAGAAGAAGCAATTATATAAAGCGAATAGCTAAGACTAGACATTTCACTCACTTGCACCCAGCATAAAGCAAAATGCCCCAAACCCAAGAACACCCATCAGATGTGTCACCTGCGAACACCATGACTCCAATTAATACAACTTGAAAGAAAACCTGTGTAATACTGCAGACAAATATTCAGCTCCCAATGCTTTGATCTAGTGGTAAGAGCATAGCTTGTGATGTGTTGCTTAGGCGAATGTCACGGGTTCGAACCCTGCTGCTAAGATGTCCATAAGGAGTCAATTGGCACCCCTTCAGAGAAAAATTACTCTGTGTAGATATGTCAATTTTTTTCTATTGTATAAATAATACATGTTGAATCCCCTTGGACATTTCATGTCTTTACTTATATATTTTGAATCCCTTAGTAAATTTCCTAGCACTGCCACTGCCTATTACAAACAGAAGCCAATTGAGAAGCAAGGGCGGAGCTAGAGTGTCTATGGCGGGTTCAGCAGAATCCGTTAGTTTTGGTCAAATCTTGTATTTATATTTAGAATCTATTGAATATATCCAAATTATTAATTTAGAACTTATTAACTTAAAAAGAATTAGAATCCTAAACCATAAGTTCGGGATTACAACCAGTAACCTATGGATTAAAATCCATAAGTTTCAAATTTTGGCTCCGCCTGAGAAAGGTAGGGCGGGCCCATTATCTACCGAGGGCCTCAGGATTTCTGGTGTACCAACCAATATTGTAGAGAAATATTTGGTTTATGGTACTAACACAAAACAGAGAAAAATTCACATAAAACGGCAGAAAAACAGTGTATGCATGTAACTGTAAATTGCGTGTGTAAATGAACTTTGATATGCAAACCTTGTTAATGAATCGTTCATGTTCCTCAGCTCGTTTCGCGATCTTATCAGCTTGTTTTGACAAGATCTGTTTCGTCTTCTCCTTTGTTTTCTACAAACAAAAAGAACAAACACAGATAATATATACACCAACCCATTCAAGAATTCCTTCAAACACGTAAACTGCAATAAAACCCACCTCGAAAAAACACAAATTCACGCACAAAAACACAAAAATCTATAAAATACGTACCTGAGATCGATCTTTGAAACGTTGTTTGACCTTTCCAAATGAATGTCCATTGCTATCATCAATTGATTCTTCGTTGCTTGACATTTTTGTTCGAAATCTAAAAGGTGTTGAAGCGTGCTTTGATGTGGTGCGCGCGGTTCAATATAAACACGGATTTGCTCTGCGTTATCTTGTCTCGATTTCAGGAATGCTTTTATTGAATCAGAGAATTAATTAAACTTTGATGATTGATCATTTCTGTTGTTAATCAATCTGGAATTAACAAAAACTGCTTATTTTATTGAATATTTTGCCGGTTTGCTCCCTTTATTTTTGTTGATAATCTGTTTTTTGTTTCAGAGCACACAATCCCATGTACACACGTAAGGCATGATATCTTCATTTATTTTTTTCTTTACTTTTAAAAAAAACTTATTTTAACTAGGGAAATGGTCCAAATTCTGAAATTCATCCTTATAATATTTGAAATTACTCAATTTTGTTCCCTTATATATTTTTAGTTTATTCATATTCTCGGCATTAGTAAATTATCTCGTATTTGATAGTAATAAAGCTCTAACATGGAATAAGTGGATTGCATCAATAACGGTAGTTGTGATGGAATGGTAAGTAGTGTTTCATCTTTAATCAGAGATGAAGAGCGCTTTACCCCCAACGTGGGACTTTTCAGCGCGAATCCGGATTTAATCGGGCCCCAATATGAGTACCGGACACTGGATGGAAAACCAAAAAAAAGTGGACTGCAAAAATCCAAATTATTTAAGAAAAACGATACTCCCTCCGTTCATTTTTACTTGACACGTTTTGATTTTTTACGCTCCTTGAGAAATAAGAATGAAGTGCATAATTTACCATGATACCTATATTAATTGATGCATATTTGAGTGGATTTGAGAAAATAATTTTGAAATGAATAATAAATATTGTGGGTATAACAGAAAATATTATATTCTCTTGATATGCATAAAGTGACAAAATTTATTTTTAATATACATATCAAGTAAAAATAAACGGAGGAAGTATAAATTTACACGTATTGACTATGATTTAAAATTATACTTCTGTTTGAAGCTCCATAAGGAATCGAGGGCAAAAACGAGATTATATTTTGATGGCGAGAGCAATATTAAATAAAAAATCAAATAATGATAAAGTTGCTTAATTTCAAAAAATACAAAAAAGCTAATTTAGCCCTTTTCTCTTTTAAATAAGTGTATTTACATTGAATCTCAAAGTTGTTAACTCAAAAACAAACGCCAGATATCATTTCATTAAATCTCTCACCTAAGGGCTAATGTTATATTGGGTATACATATAAAATTTAATATTTGATAGCTGACAAAATTAGGAGCTTACGTATAAAATATAGAGAATTGGTGCGAGGTTATTAGGGAAAAATTGTGGCAGATAATATATCATAAGTATTAAGAGTATCTATGAACCGTTTAGCCCAATAATTAATGTTAGAGCCTTGGTTCAACGAAACAATTATGACTATGGTAGGATGATCGATGGTGCGAGGCTCGGTTTGCTTAACCTTACGAGCTTGCAGACATGCTCACAAAAAGACTAGTTTGTAGGCTTCGATTGCCATAAATGATCTAACGATTTAGGTGACACATAATGAATATCTGAAATTGACTCATGGATCATGGCAATACCCATTTGAAATATTGTTTGAGTATATAGCTGAAAAGATTGAAAGAATATATGAAATACCGTGTATTATTAAATTGTCCCTTAAGGATAAGTCATCGAGCTAGCATGTCTCGAACTAAAATTGTTACACGTGTCAATTATGGACAGGTAATCGTGGGCCCCATAAGTGAGCAAAATGACAATGTAGAAATTGGTGGATGAGTCGAGTGATCTGTTTCCGATACAAAAGAATCCTATTAATTTATTCGAATAATTGACTAATGCTTCACTTGCATTTGAAACTGACAAGCGAGATGCATTATCTATAAATAGTTTTTGTTTTTAAAAACTAAGCAATTATGCAAGCTAACTATTCATGCTCTAAATTTCTGCGGATAATCGGACTTTGTTATAAATATATTATATAATCGGACTTTGTCTTGAAGAAGCTTATCCATATGGGACTCCGGCATAAATATGTTTATCTATTTTGTACTCCATTAAAAATAAGCCTCCTGAAGAAGCATATCACTTCGGTACCCGATTATGGATAAATATTACCAACAGTAGAAGATTATCCATACCGGTTATAATAAGCTTATCCTTTCAATACTCCGTTATGGATAAATACTACCCCTGATAGAAGATTATCCATATCGAGTACAACGAACTTATACTTTTTGTACTCCATTGTGGATAAACATTGCCCCAGTAGAAGATTACCATATCGGGTACAATGAGCTTATCCTTTCAGTATTCTATTATGGATAAATATTTCCACTAGTAGAAGATTATCCATATATGGTATAGTAGCAGCTTACACAACAGCTTGCAGTAGCAGTTTACACAGCAGCTTGCAGTAGCAGCTTACACATCAGCTTCTCATTTCATTGTGTACATCAGTTTGAATTCGAATAATATATCAGTCTCTCTCTATACTTGTCTTTACTTTACAGTCTTTATTTCATAACACGTTATCAGCACGAGACTCTGCCATCTCAAGCAAATATTTTGAAAGTATATGAGGTAAGAACTTTCTTTTCCTAAATAATGTCAAATCTTTCTAAAATTAAATTTGTAGCCCTGGATATATCGGGCAAAAGCTACATGTCTTGGGTGCTTGATGCTGAAATTCATCTTGATGCGATGGGTCTGGCAGACACCATCAGTGATAAAAATCAGGCATCAAACCAGGACCGTGCCAAAGCAATGATATTCCTACGCCATCACCTTGATGAAGGCCCGAAAATGGAATATCTTAGTGTTAAAGATCCAGTCATACTGTGAAATAATTTGAAAGATAGATATGACCACCTGAAGATGGTCGTTCTTCCACAGGCACGATATGATTGGACTCATCTAAGGCTACAAGATTTTAAATGTATTAGTGAGTATAATTCTGCTATGTTCAGAATTATTTCCCAACTAAAATTATGTGGTGATAATATTACCGATTATGATATGTTGGAGAAAACTTTCACCACTTTTCATGCCTCGAATATTGTGATGACCCGACCCGTCGTCATGGAAATTACCACCCCGTTATGTTGTAATTATATTTTCTTATAGTCGAACAACATAATGGACTATTAATGAAAAACCATGAAAGTCGACCTACTGGTTCTTGTCCATTCCTTGAAGTGAATGAGACGAACTTCGACCAAGTCAAACGTGGAAGAGGTCGTGGCCCCAGTCGTGGTCATGGCCGTGGTCGGGGAAGAAATCTCAATCATGGTAATAATAATGCACCAAAGAACCCTCCTCGTCACCAGCAGTGGAAAAGGAAGAAACAAAAGCATGAAGCGGTGCAAGCACCAAATACTGAAAGTGCATGTTATAGATGTGGAGGAAAAGGGCACTGGTCACGTACCCGTCGTACGCCAAAGCACCTGGTTGAGCTTTATCAAGCCTCATTGAAAAAGATAGAGAAAAATGCTGAAGCAAATTTTATCTCTGAAGATAATTTTGACTTCATGTATTTAGATGTAGCTGATTACTTTGCACTTCCAGAAGGAGAAATAAGTCATGTAATCGGTAGTGAATATGTAGAAATATAAATATTTTAATTTTTGTTGTTTGTAATAGATAGTATGGTTATGTGATTGTTGTACATAAATAAAAAGTTATGTTTTGATGTTTACTATAATATGTTTTATTTATATTATTTTGAAGAATATGGATAATCCTCAAATTATGTTTGGATCAAAGACAAATCATGAAGATATTTGTGTTATTGATAGTGGAACAACTCATGCCATATTCAGGGATCAGAAATACTTTTCTTATTTGCATAAGGAAAAAGCAAATGTTTCAACAATTTCTGGTAATATAAGTTTGATTGAAGGCTCCGGAAGAGCCATTATCTTTTTGTCTAAGGGAACAAAACTTATTATAGACAATGCATTATTCTCCTCCAAGTCCCAAAGAAACTTGTTGAGTTTTATAGATATCCACCGAAATGGGTAACATGTTGAGATAATAAATGAAATGAACATGGAATATCTTTGTATTATAAAGAATATTTATGGCCAGAAATGCATTGTAGAAAAGTTACCAACTTTATCTTCTGGCTTATACTATTCAAAAATTAGTACAGTTGAAGCACACTCTATCGTAAACCAGAAGTTTACGGATTCAAATACTTTTGTACTTTGGCATGGTCGTTTGGGCCATCCTGGATCAATAATGATGAAACGAATTACTGAAAATTCGAATGGGCATCCATTAAAGAACGTGAAGATTCTCACAAATGACGAATTTTCTTGTGATGCTTGTTATTAAGGCAAACTGATCACTAGACCGTCACCAATGAAGGTTGGCATTGAATCCCTTGCCTTTTTAGAGCGTATACATGGGGATATATGTGGACCTATTCACCCACCAAGTGGGTTGTTTAGATATTTTATGGTCCTAGTAGATGCATCTTCAAGATGGTCTCATGTGTGCCTATTATCATCTCGCAACCTGGTGTTTGCAAAGCTATTAGCCCAAATAATTCGATTAAGGGCACAATTCCCAGATTATCCTATAAAGGCTATTCGCCTCGATAATGCTGGAGAATTCTCATCTCAAGCTTTTGATGATTATTGTTTATCAGTTGGGATAAAAGTTGAACATCCTGTAGCTTATGTTCATACTCAAAATGGCCTTGCAGAGTCATTTATTAAACGCCTACAATTGATAGCAAGACCACTACTTATAAAAACTAAATTACCTACTACTGTTTGGGGCCATGCTATCTTGCATGCAACATCACTTATCCGTCTCAGACCGACACATTATAATAAATATTCTCCGTCACAATTAGTTTTTGGTCATGAACCAAATATTGCCCATTTACGAATTTTCGGATGTGTTGTATATGTGCCAGTAGCACCACCACAGCGCAGTAAGATGGGACCATAAAGAAGGATAGGAATATATGTTGGGTTTGAATCACCCTCTATTATTCGCTATCTTGAACCATTGACAGGAGATTTATTTACTGCTCGATTTGCAGATTGTCGGTTTGATGAAACAAATTTCCCACAATTAGGGGGAGAGAAAAAGAAAATCAAAAGAGAAATTGTGTGGAAAGTTTCATCATTATCTCACTTTGACCCACGCACCCCTATATGTAATCAGGAGGTCCAGAAGATCATCCATTTACAGAATATAGCAAATCAAATGCCAGACGCATTTACCGATTTGAAAAGGATAACTAAGTCACATATCCCTGCAGAGAATGTGCCTATCCGAATTGATGTTCCAGTAGGACCATCTACTAGCATAAAAGCTAGTGAACCTAAAGCACGCCTGAAGCATGGTAGGACTTTGGGTTCTAAGGATCGAAATCCTCGAAAAAGAAAATCGGCACATGATCAAAATGATACCATGAAGGGATCTCCTGAAGAGACCCAAAATCTAATTAGTTTTGAGATTCCCGAAGAAATCAACGAATCCGAAGCTCATGTAAGTGAAGAACTTTTAATAAGTTCAACCGGTGATGGGATTAATTTAAATCGTTCTAAAATAGTGGTGGATAATATTTTTGCATATAATGTCGCACTTAATAATATGCAAGATAGTGAGGAACTTGAACCTCGATCCGTCGAAGAATGTCGACAAAGATCTGATTGGCCAAAATGGCAAGAGGCAATTCAATTCGAATTGAAGTCACTTGCTAAAAGAGAGGTATTTGGACCAGTTGTCCAAACACCTGCTGGTATAAAACCAGTTGGTCATAAATGGGTTTTTGTGCGAAAAAGGAATGATAAAAATGAAGTTGAAAGATATAAAGCTCGCCTTGTTGCACAAGGATTCTCACAACGACCTGGAGTCGATTTTAATGAAACATATTCACCTGTTATGGATGCCATAACATTTCGATATCTCATCAGTTTAGCACTACATGAAAAGCTTGAAATACATCTAATGGATATAGTTACAGCTTATCTGTACGGTTCACTTGATAATGAAATTTATATGAAAATCCCTGAAGGATTTAAAATGCCTGAAGCAAAATCTCAGGAAATGTATTCAATTAGATTACAAAGATCTTTGTACGGTTTAAAGCAATCCGGGCGCATATGGTATAATCGCCTTAGTGAATATTTACTTAAAGAAGGTTACATAAATGATGTTGTTTGTCCATGTATTTTTATAAAGAAAATGGCATCAGAATTTGTTATACTTGCTATTTATGTTGATGACATAAATCTTGTTGGAACTCCAGAAGAGCTCCAAAAGGCAATTGAATATCTTAAGAAAGAATTTGAGATGAAAGATCTTGGAAAGACAAAACTTTGTCTTGGTCTACAAATTGAACATTTAGTAGAAGGGATCTTTATCCATCAATCTGCCTATATAGAAAAGGTCTTAAAACACTTTTACATGGACAAAGCACACCCATTGAGTACATCAATGGTTGTTCGATCACTTGAAGTGAATAAGGATGTGTTCCGACCTCCAGAAGAGGAAGAGGAACTCCTTGGTCCCGAAGTACCGTATCTTAGTGCAATTGGTGCACTAATGTATCTTGCTAATGCTACAAGGCCCGACATAGCATTTTCTGTTAATTTACTAGCAAGATATAGTTCTTCTCCTACACGGAGACATTGGAACGGGATTAAGCATATATTGCGATATTTAAAGGGAACTCTTGATATGGGTTTGTTTTATGCTAACAAAGATAGTGCAGATCTTGTTGGTTATGCAGATGCAGGTTATTTATCCGATCCCCATAAAGCTCGATCTCAAACCGGATATGTATTTACGTATGGAGGTACTGTCATATCATGGCGCTCCACAAAGCAATCTATTGTTGCTACTTCTTCAAATCACGCTGAGATAATAGCTATTCATAAAGCAAGTAGGGAATGCGTATGGTTGAGATCAATAATTCATTTTATTCGAGAAAAATGTGGTTTGGAATGTGAAAAAAGACCCACAATTTTATACGAAGACAATGTTGCATGCATAGCCCAATTGAAGGGAGGATTTATAAAAGGAGATAGAACGAAGCACATTTCACCAAAATTGTTCTACACACATGACCTTCAGAAAAATTGTGACATTGATGTGCAACAAATCCGTTCAAGTGATAATCCAGCAGATTTATTCACTAAATCTTTGCCAACTTCAACTTTTGAGAAGATGGTATTCAAGATTGGAATGCGAAGACTCAAATATTTGAAACAAGGTTTCCATTAGGGGGAGTAAAATATGCGATGTACTCTTTTTTCCTTACTAAGGTTTTGTCCCATGGGGTTTTCCTTATAAGGTTTTTAATGAGGCACCTAGCATTGCGTATTACTAAATATGTGTACTCTTTTTCCTTCATTAGGATTTTTCCCACGTGGTTTTTTCTAGTAAGGTTTTAATGAGGCACATTATCTTTTAAATGAACATCCAAGGGGGAGTGTTATAAATATATTATATTAGAGATGTTCGTACTCCGTTGTGAATAAGCTTCATGAAGAAGTTTATTCATATGGGGCTGCGCCGTAAATATGTTTATCTATTTAGTACTATATTGGAAATAAGCTTCCTGAAGAAGTTTATCACTTCGGTACCCGGTTACGGATAAACATTACACATAGTAAAGATTATTCGTACTGGGTATAATAAGCTTATCCTTTCAGTATCCGGTTATGTTTATCTATTTAGTACTCTATTGGTAATAAGCCTTCTGAAGACGCTTATCACTTCGATACCCGGTTATGGATAAATATTATCCACGATAGAAGATTATCCATACCAGGTATAATAAATTTATCCTTTCAGTATCCGGTTATGGATAAACATTACCCCGGTAGAAGATTATCCATACCGGGTATAATAAGCTTATCCTTTCGATAATCTGTTATAGATAAATACTACCCCGTACACAGCAGCTTGTAGTAGCTTGCAGTAGCAGCTTACACAGCAGCTTCCTTTCTTTTATAAATAGAAGGGGTTTCATTTCATTATGTACATCAGTTTGAGTTCGAATAATATATCAGTCTCTCTTTATACTTGTCTTTACTTTACAGTCTTTATTTCATAACAGACTTCAGATATTTGAGGAGTTTTTTACATGAAAAAAGTGCACAAACGGTGAACATAAATGTAGTACATGATCTCCTTATTGGCCAACCAAAAAACTTTGGAGTGAAGCAAAAAAGAATATTTACAAAAATAACTTATCGAATTTGTTGTTTTACTTTTTTTAATCAGTATACATAAATTATTACATATGATTATTTATATTATACATATTTATATATACTTGTTTACCTTTAAAGTTGGATAACAATTAAATTTATAATGGAATTTTAAGGACACGTGATTTCCCCTAACACCAATTGATAAATACAAAGAGTAATAACATAAATTAACAATAATATAAAACAGACCAGTGTTTGAACAGAATTCAACCCTCGAGCGTGAATACCCTCGAACTAATAGGCGAAAGAACAATTAGAAATATAACAAGCTGATGAACAAGAATATAAGTTGGACAGAAAATATTGTATTGCTTTGATATGCGTGAATGTAAGATGTCTACAAAATGATTAGAACCCTCTTTATATAGTAGAAGAATCTTATCTATGGTATTCTAATTATGGAAGTAAATCTCAAGATTAGCATAAACAATCGTCCTTGATTTGATCTGTTCCGAGATTTCTGCCATGATCTTCGACCAGTCACGGATATCTTGCTTTTCAATTATTGCGCTTTGCTCGAAGTCCGCCCTATTTTATCTCGATTGCTACTGGCCTCGATCTCGACAGGCACCTTGATTCTCAAACTTTTTACCTTGTCCTCATACTTAGGCCTAATCCACTACGGGGCCGACCTTCGATGCAACTTTCTAGTCTCGATCTAATAGTAGAATCAGGTAAGCCCGATTTTAACCGTATACAGATAGTCTTTCGTTTATTGGAATGTAATGAGAAGAAACTAATTGAGCTTTCGATTTTGTACTTCGTCCTGCCATGACATCATCCTCGTGGCGTAAGCGGCAGAAGTGATTGAAACGTCTCGTAGGTACAATTCCCCAAGTCATTAATGAGCGTCAACTGGTGGTCGGCCACCAGTGCCTTTGATCGTTTCCCATACTTCTCTCATTGATTCAATCTGTACTTTCACTTTCTTCTAATCTCTTAAGCTTTTACACCTCTTAAGTCCCTCATTTCTTCAGAATTCCTAGGATTTGTTGTTAATCTCTTCTCAAACACCAAGCCATGTCGTCTCCCTTTCTCTTCAAACTCACAAGAAAATGGCAAAGATGATGAAAATTGTTCCTCAAAAGGAAAAAAGCTTCTTCATCGCGGCCGACCGGCAATAAAACAACTGTAGCACCACGCCTTGAGGAGTGCGTTCCGAGGGGGTGTCCTTACTTCGGACTTCAATGTCGAGAAATTTCATCGGTCCCCAGTCGATGCGAGTCAATGTCGAGATATATATGCTCGATATCTAAGAGCGCCTTTAAGCAGGTAAAGGAATACTGCCATTGGGAAGACAAAGAGGTGGTGATTCCGCCCCCGAAGAAGACATCACTACTCATGTGGAAGGGATTTTAAGTGTTTACACTTACTCTTTCACGCTGGGCCCTCTCGATCATGTCATCATCTATTTTTGCCGTCATATCAAATAACCCTAGGTCAAATCCATCCCTCTTTTTGGCAGATTGTTATTCTGCTCCGATTCTTCACGAGTAAAGTCGAGGGGATGTCTTTCACCCTCGAACATCTCATCAGGTTGTACAGCCCCCATCTCTATCGAGATGGGTTAATAAGACTCTAGTGTCGGGCTACCAAGGTGTTGTTCTCAAGCATAGACGAGAACAAGGATCGAGGATGAATGGGTCAGTTCGTTCAAGTGAAGACTTTCGACCTAATCCTGGCCGATAAGTTGTAATTTCCTGAGAAATGGAATATGAAGCGTAAGTACAATCCCACTTATAGCTCCCATTTATTATTTTGTTTTCTTTGCTTCTTCTCTTCGACATTCCTTTCTACGATGTAGCAGTCTCTTGGATGCACCCGTGCAATTCCTAACCTTGAGAGCTGGGTTTGGGACCTGGCTTCGACCTCATCGTACATTGAACGCTCATGGCGTGATTTAGCAAGGGGCTGATGGAAGGCCAAAAATCATGGTAAGCCCCTTTTCACGTATTTCATTATTTTTTGTTAAAATGTTTCTTTTCATACTCACTTTATTTCCTTTCATACAGGCCTCGGACAAGATGCTATCATGAGACCTCAATATGGGGAGGAGGAGGTTTCTCCCTCGGCCCTGAAACTTGCAAAGGATAAAAAGAGAAAAAGGGACTCGACTTCCGAGGACCTAGAGCCTAAGAAAAGTAATGCTTATAAGCCGAAGAGTGATACCGTCCCTCTACTTGCTGATGTAGCTCAGCGACTAATAGAGGAAGAAGATGAAGACTACAACTTCGAGCTAGTTTCCCGAGTGAAGAAAAATACCAAGGCCCCAAAGGCCGATGAGTCAGTAAAGTTTGAAGAGATTCAGCCTCGAACAGAGGAGATCTTGGAAGAGGGCCCGAGCAAATTCCCCGAGTCATTGGAGGCTAAAGATGCTTTCCATCAAAATGAGCAATCGCTAGGTATGCCTGAAGGGGCCAGCTCCGAGGCCCTTTTAAATTAGAATTAGAGTTATGCCTCGCCTAACAAAATTGTACAAATCGCGAGGCCCTCATAAATGTATATGTAAAATATTTAGATTTCGAGATGTGCCGTTTCTTAGCGAATTTCCTGGCCTTCTCAAAAATGTAAATAAGTAATCGCTCTAAGCGTGTATTTTAATAATTTTACCTTCTTAAATACGGGCGTGCATTTCATGCGGCCCAAATCCAAATCCCAAAATGTTGAATAAGAATGTGTCGAGGATCCGGGTGCATTTCATGTGACGTGATTCGAAACATATTTTTAGGCAACATTCTCTTTCGTAAATAATAATAATAATAAAAGCGGTAAAGGGATATTAATTTGCATTAAGTATATAACTGTAAAAATCGGATAAATAAGCCGAATATGACAGTTAAGCGACCGTGCTAGAACCACGGAATTCGGGAATGCCTAACACCTTCTCCCGGGTTAACAGAATTCCTTATCCGGATTTCTGGTTCGCGGACCGTTAAATAGAGTCAAACCTTTCCTCAATTCGGGTTTCAAACCGGTGACTTGGGACACCATAAATCTCCCAAGTGGCGACTCCGAATCTCTCAATAAATGAATCCCGTTTTGGTTGTCCTTTAATTGGAAAAACTCTCTTTTATACTTTGCACCCTCGCGGGTGCGGGAAAAAAGAGGTGTGACAGGGGGTCTCCTTAGAGATTTGTCGACCCTCCCTACATTTTTTGAGGGGGAAATTCAGGAAGCCCAGGCCATAGGGACCCCCGAAATGGAAGGAGCCCATAGAGGGGAGGACCTTTTTTGTGGTTGCTTTATAGGAGTTGAAGTAAAACCGACCTGAGTGAAGTATTGAGTCTATTTTGATGAGGCTCAACTCCCCCTGAGTTAGGTAAGTCTCAACCACCCTCGTCGATATCACACTTGTATTCATTTCTTTTTGTCTAATTTCCTTTCCTTTTTATGCATAGGGCTTGACACTCTATCAGGATGCATTTTCTAAATCTCGAGCAGAGCAGAGCTGATGCGAGGCCATTATTCAAAGGCTCGCAGAGGAGAGAAATGCCCTCAAACTTCTCAGCGGGCAAAAAGAAGAGGAGATCAGGGACCTCCAAGCCGAATTGGCCATGACTCGTAAAGAGAAGACCGGCCTGATTGAGTAGTTAATGAAAATCTTAGAAGCTCAATTTATCAGTTTAGGGATGGTGACTAATACTTTGATCTTAAAGGTTCATCAGAAGGCCAAAAAGATTGAACAACATCGTGAGGAGGTTAATATGATGAGGTCAGTAACCTTGGGATGTAAACAAAACATGGACTGCCTTGCCTCGGAGAAAGATGCTGCTCGAGCCCAACTGTCATTGGCCAAAAGTCAGATTCAAGGTCTGAAGCTGTTTAGTTCTGTTTACCCTTTAGATTTGTCTTGTGCTCGAACGCCGAATCTAGTGACATGACATGCGCACACATAATTGTGGCTTAATTCTAAAAGTTAATCATTAAGCAATTGGAAGATGATCGGGTCATCTAAAGGAAACAAAAACAACTTGAGACTATTTGGATCCCGAGTCATCCGAAACCGGGGCAAGTAAAAAGAAACAGTCAAAGGCAAGCTGGCCAAAATTGACATGGGGTCGTTCATAACGAGAGTGTTGCCCAACAATGCTTTAAAGATATGATGAATATTAATTGTGTTGTTTACGCTTGGCATGTTTTGAAGATTGGAATGACGAAGGCATTTTGTTCTGCTATCCAAACACTTTATCCATCGTCAACCCTTTGAGCCTGAATTTAAATTCTTTCATACCCCTCCTTCGGAATTAGTTGCAAAGACTAGAAACACAAGTTTGAAAGGTAAAAGAAGAAAGGGATAAAGAAAAGTAAAGGAAAAGAAAACAACAAAAAGAGATAAAGAAAAGAAAAAGAAAAAATGTGTGGAAAAAGAAATTTGAAAAGAGGAATTGGGAACTACGTTTGACCTGATTCCTTAAAGAGGATACGTAGGCGCTTCACAGCTCGGTCATAGTGTAAATAAAGAAATAAAAATCCCCAAGTATAAAATTGGGGCAAAGAAAAATTGTGTTTATTGTAAATAAATTTAGGTCCGAAGGTTGTAAATTTTGAACCCAAAATTGATTTTGTTTTGAGCCTTCAATACCCTTTCTTTCTAGCCCTATCCAAATCCCACATTACGGTCCAAAGAAAGACCTTCCGATCAGTCTTCAAAAGATGCCGCGTCGGGCGAGTGAGAGAGTCCTATCAGAATATAACACTCTGATTCTCAGCAGAAAAGACTCTGATTCCCAACAGAAAGGAAACACGAGAGAGTCTTAGCAGTGACACCCCAATCCCCAGCTAAAAGTGATACAAATGAGAGAGTCTTACCGGTGAAAACCTTCACGGGCACCATAAGGCGACGAAAGCTGAGAGAAAATCAAAATGAGAGAGGCTTGAAAGTGAAAACCCTTCGGGCACTACAAGTCAAATAAAGGTGATAATCAGATGGAAATCACGAGACAGAAATCGTGAAAGGCAATTAACGACGGAGGATAGGCCATATGTGCATGTCATGACCAGTAGAGTTGGTATCCGCGTTTGATAAGTTTTTATAGTTGTTTCTGGTTAGAGAGTCAATCCTCCCTTGTCTTCTATTTGTTGTTTCTTTTTATCTTTCTCCTTTTGTCAAAATTCTCCATCAAAGTCGGTCTAGTCAAAACATAGTGAGAAATGACTTCAAAACTTGCCACCAACTTTCCAATTATTATGCAAGGCAAGGAAATGCCATTGACGGCAGAGAAGTAGGGTGCGAAGAAGATTATTAAACTGGGGCAGAAAATTTTCTTTTCAGTTTGAAAATTTTCCGGAAGTCAATACCCACTTGGGGAAGAAGGAAAGTCTTAAGGGAAATGGTCTTCGAACTAGTGTCATCCTCAACAACCTTCAAGAAGAGTAAAACACCAATTTTGAGGGAATGAAAATCTACCGGCAGTGTTATCTTCAGCAAGTTCCGAGGTGGTCGGACAACACAGAGTGGTAAAGGAAGAAAGGAAATCTCATCTTCAACAAAATAACCCCCCAGCAAGTTGAGAAACACAGAACGGGGAAGGGATAAATGGAAAAACCCATCCCCAGCATGAGTATCATCAAATAATAACATCCCCAGCAAGTTCGGATAATGAAACACAGAGCAGGGAAAGAGGAGGAGAACCATCCCCAGCAGGAGCACCGCAACCAGCCACCACATTTTAAAACTAACCAATTTTTCTTTGATTTGAAACAGGGAAAAAAGGGGTTGTCAGCAGCAAAGCATGCCACGAAGAAGATTCTCAAACTGGGGCGGAAAATTTTCTCCTGTTGCGAAAATTTTCTCGAAACCAAATACTTGGTTAGGGAAAGAAGCTAGATAACGCGAGGAAATGATCTTTGAACCCGGTTATCCCAGCAGATTTGAAAGAAAGAAAACAACAAGCTGTGATAGATGAAATTATACCCCCAACAGACAGGACAAGACGAGGAAGCTTGCGTTCAGAAAGGCAAGAAGCCGGTATCACCCTCAGCAGTCCTCGAAAAATGAAACATTGATTTCGAGATTTCACCGGCAGCATTATATCCTACAAGTTTTTCAAGGGAGCGAAGCGCGAGCCCCGAAGGAGGTTTGGAAAGAGGAAGAAGGAAAGGGGATCCACCGACAGGGTAATCCCCAGCCGATGACACTTCAATCCCCAGCGATCTCGAGAGAGAATAAAGGTTCTGAAGGAAGTAGAAAAGGAGGAAATAAAGAAGATTTTCCCCAACAGCATTACCCCAGCAGGCAAGTAATTAGTTCCAAAGACATCCCCAACAGTCAAGAGAAAAATAACACAACCCGGGAGGAAAGCAATTCCAAAACAAGGTAATTCGGAAGAAAGGATGGCCCAAGAAGCGATGCGGAAGAAGAAAGTGGTGCAGGAAGCAAAGGAAGGCGACATGGATGGGATGGAGTTAGTAAGATGTTGTTGAAGTCAGGAGCCCGCCCGAAGAGAGGAATGGCAATTTATTTTCAAAAGATGTTGTTGAAGTCGGAGCCCGCCCGAAGAGAGGAATGGCGATTTATTTTTTCAAAAGATGTTGTTGAAGTCGGGAGCCCGCCCGAAGAGAGGAATGGCGATTTATTTTTTCAAAAGATGTTGTTGAAGTCGGGAGCCCGCCCGAAGAGAGGAATGGCAATTTATTTTCAAAAGATGTTGTTGAAGTCGGAGCCCGCCCGAAGAGAGGAATGGCGTTTAATTTTCAGAGTTGATGGTTGAAGTCGGAGCCCGCCCGAAGAGAGGAATGGCGATTTATTTTTTCAAAAGATGTTGTTGAAGTCGGGAGCCCGCCCGAAGAGAGGAATGGCGATTTATTTTTTCAAAAGATGTTGTTGAAGTCGGGAGCCCGCCCGAAGAGAGGAATGGCAATTTATTTTCAAAAGATGTTGTTGAAGTCGGGAGCCCGCCCGAAGAGAGGAATGGCGTTTAATTTTCGGAGTTGATGGTTGAAGTCAGGAGCCCGCCCGAAGAGAGGAATGGCGATTTATTTTTTCAAAAGATGTTGTTGAAGTCGGGAGCCCGCCCGAAGAGAGGAATGGCGATTTATTTTCAAAAGTTGATGATTGAAGTCAGGAGCCCGCCTGAAGAGAGGAATGGCGATTTATTTTCAAAAGATGTTGTTGAAGTCAGGAGCCCGCCCGAAGAGAGGAATGGCGAGTTTATTTTCAAAAGATGTTGTTGAAGTCGGGAGCCCGCCCGAAGAGAGGAATGGCGATTTATTTTCAAAAGTTGATGATTGAAGTCAGGAGCCCGCCTGAAGAGAGGAATGGCGATTTATGTTCAAAAGATGTTGTTGAAGTCAGGAGCCCGCCTGAAGAGAGGAATGGCAATTTATTTTCAAAAGATGTTGTTGAAGTCAGGAGCCCGCCTGAAGAGAGGAATGTCGTTTAATTTTCGGAGTTGATGATTGAAGTCAGGAGCCCGCCTGAAGAGAGGAATGGCGATTTATTTTCAAAGGATGTTGTTGAAGTCGGGAGCCCGCCCGAAGAGAGGAATGGCGATTTATTTTTTCAAAAGATGTGGTTGAAGTCGGGAGCCCGCCCTGAAGAGAGGAATGGCGATTTATGTTCAAAAGATGTTGTTGAAGTCGGGAGCCCGCCTGAAGAGAATGGAGTGGCGATTTTATTTTGAAGTAGTAGTTGAAGTCGGGAGCCCGCCCTGGAGAATGGAGTGGCGATTTTATTGTGAAGTAATAGTTGAAGTCAGGGAGCCCGCCTCTGAAGAATGGAGTGGCGATTTATTTTTGAATTTGGTTGAGGAAAGCGGTAGAGTGTAACGGAAATCCCCAACATGAATCCAAGTTAGGCAACAAGGATCAGAAAAGATAGATTCGGACTTCGAAGGAGAATAGCTCGAAGATCACAAGTAAGGGAAATTCACTTCGGAGTACAATGCAAGTTAGCAACAAAAGAAGCTTGCGACCAGAATGCGAGTCAACAGTCCGAGATGATCAACAGAAGTTTAGTCACAATAAAAAAAAAGAAAAAAAGAGGCATGAAGCCAATCCAAAATGCAGAAGTTGATGAAAGATGTGGCATGCTCAAGACATGGCCGAGGTCACAAGCATTGTATACCTGGTCTTGATTCGAAAAGCAGCACCTGCAACTAGCAAGTATCAAGGTTCAAATTTAGAGTCCGCATGAAGCACCAACCAATACTCAAGATCAAGCTTCAGAAGACTTATAGATAGGAATCTTGTAACTAGTAGCCGATAGGCTTAGTTAGTCTTTCTCATGTTTTGATTTTTGATGTAATAGCAGGACCACGGACCGGAACTTCGATGGAACAGAACCTCGACGGAATGACACCTCGACTGGCTCTCCACCTCGGTTACCCCTTCCTCACTCACTTTCGAACTACACGTGGCCTGATTCCTTTATAGCCAAGGATATGTAGGCAGCTCAGATACAGTGGCTCGGTCACATTCCTCTTCTTTTAGTTTAATCCCTCCCAATAAGGGTCAGGTCAAAAACACTTGTTTAGTCGTTCTTTGTCTGAAAACTCTTTGTGTTTTCAGTCAAAGAGGGGCAGCTGTAAACACGTGGTTTTTGACCCTCCCCGAGATTTTCTATATGTATATGTAAAATATTTAGATTTCGAGATGTGCCGTTTCTTAGCGAATTTCCTGGCCTTCTCAAAAATGTAAATAAGTAATCGCTCTAAGCGTGTATTTTAATAATTTTACCTTCTTAAATACGGGCGTGCATTTCATGCGGCCCAAATCCAAATCCCAAAATGTTGAATAAGAATGTGTCGAGGATCCGGGTGCATTTCATGCGACGTGATTCGAAACATATTTTTAGGCAACATTCTCTTTCGTAAATAATAATAATAATAAAAGCGGTAAAGGGATATTAATTTGCATTAAGTATATAACTGTAAAAATCAGATAAATAAGCCGAATATGACAGTTAAGCGACCGTGCTAGAACCACGGAATTCGGGAATGCCTAACACCTTCTCCCGGGTTAACAGAATTCCTTATCCGGATTTCTGGTTCGCGGACCGTTAAATAGAGTCAAACCTTTCCTCAATTCGGGTTTCAAACCGGTGACTTGGGACACCATAAATCTCCCAAGTGGCGACTCCGAATCTCTCAATAAATGAATCCCGTTTTGGTTGTCCTTTAATTGGAAAAACTCTCTTTTATACTTTGCACCCTCGCGGGTGCGGGAAAAA
The DNA here is from genome assembly GCA_032618575.1 of Nicotiana noctiflora. Classification (NCBI taxonomy): domain Eukaryota; kingdom Viridiplantae; phylum Streptophyta; class Magnoliopsida; order Solanales; family Solanaceae; genus Nicotiana; species Nicotiana noctiflora. Next base: position 625,969 of record JASVEL010012608.1, read on the forward strand.
AGAGGTGTGACAGCTCTGGCGACTCTGCTGGGGATACAAACCCAGAACCACTGGTTCAGGGTTTAAGAATTCGAGCTTGGAATAATTGTTGTATTTGGCTTATTTATTATCTGATTTTATTATATGTTTGTATTAATATGCAAAATGATATTTTTACCACTTTAATATTCTTGTGAATTGTACATATAAATTGTGCCGAAACCAATCTCCTCTCCGAGTCTTCTAAATCATGAAGAAGGGTGCACTTCGTGTGACTTCTTTTCCGTATAGTGTCTAATTCCCACCTTAGAACGAGGTTTGGATAAGTTGCAAAACCGGTGAAGCTTCTGTATTCCCGGGTTGCTGCCTCCTCCTCGGCTCGAGTTGTCCGTTCGGGTAAGCCAGGTCTAGAACAATAAACCCGGGTTTTTAAACCTAGAATAACAAAGCTTCATGCCGGATCCCTAGTAGGAACGTTTATTTGCATCATGTTGCATTTGACTTAGGGGACTCAACACAGGGGTTGGGTCCGTCTAGGACAGGTGACCTGAAATGAAAAGACCATCCTGCTGCATCCTGTTTGTTTTATGTATATATTTGCTTCAGACTTGCAGGCTAACCGTTTTTTTTTATATTGAGGAAAATGAAAAAAAATAGTCTCAAAATAGTTTGTTTTTTTTTACTTACTTAAAAAGAAAAAAAAACGTTTGTTGTAAAATAAAAAATATGTGATTTCAAAATAGTTTGTTTTTTTTACTAAAAAAAAAAGAAAAATTTTGTTTTAAACTTAAAAAAAAAAATGTGTGAAAAAATAATAAATAGTTTGTTTCCTTTAAAGATGTAGTTTGTTTGACCGAACTACGCAGGTTTGATTCTCACCGTTAGGTGGGATACGTAGGCAACCCTCATCGGGTCCAACCACCCCTATCAAAAATTCAAAAAAAAAGGTGTATTTAGTTTTAAATAAATCGAAAGTGATGCTGTTTTTTGAAAATAGCCGAATGTTCCGAAAGGACGCCGGAAGGCCGTTTTTGCAAAAATGGCCACTTTGAAATCTTTTCCTTTTGAATAATAGCCTTGAAATACCCTTGTGGAAATGATGAAAGGTACCCCTTTAAAAAAATCAAAAAAAATGTGTGTGTTTAATTTTGTCAATAAATCGAAGTGACGCTGTTTTTGAAAATAGCCGAATGTTCCGAAAGGACACCGGAAGGCTGTTTTTTGCAAAAATAGCCACTTTGAATCATCTTTAATAATTTGCGGGCACAACCTTGAAATATTCCTTGTGGAAATGTTGCAAGGCCATAGCCGCAAAATCAAGTCCGGGTTCATACCCCTTTTGCAAAAATAACCAAAAAATGTCAAATTTTTGATTTTGTTATAAATAAGTCGGGTGATGCTATTCTTGCTTAAAATAAGCCGAATGTCCCTCAAAAGACACCGGAAGGCTTTTTGCAAGAATAGCCACTTTGAGTCATTTGTAAATAATTTTGGACACAGCCTGAAAATATTCCCTCGCGGAAATGTTGAAAGGCTGTATCCGCAAAAAAATCAAGTTTTGAGTCATCACTCAACTTTACAAAAATAATCACTTTATCCAATAAGCCATTACATGGCTGGTCCTTGCATAAATAGCCACTTTTGGCATTTGAACTTCTTCAGCCTTGTATTGGCCTGTGTCGGTGCTGAATGATGCCCCATAGGCCCCAGGATTAAATTTTGAATTTATATCTTCTTTATAAAATTTTGCAAAAAAGAGCCACTTTGTCTGAATAAGCCATTATATGGCCAATTTATGAAAATATTCTTGTGTTGGTTTATGGTGATGCCGGACGATGCCCCATGAGCCACGGAATGAAAAAAAAAATTTCAAGTTTATCTTTCTTAAATAAATTTTGCAAAAATAGTCATTTTTGTCAAATAAGCCATTATGTGGCCAATTTCGTAGAAAGTCATAATTGACACCAAAAATATTCTTATTCTTGTAGAAATCTCCTACACAAGTTTGTAGTTGGAGTCGGCTTCTATAATTTTCCTTCAAAGAAAAAAAAAGTAAAAAAAAAATCGAATAAACATCTCTTTATTTCTTGCATTAATTTGCAAGAACTACGCTCGGTCTGATTCGTGCGGGGTCATGATACGTAGGCAATCCACATAGGATTCGACCATTTCCATAACCAAAAAAAAAAAAAAAAAAAAAAAAAAAAAAAAAAAAAAAAAAAAAAAAAACCTTAATGCTGACATGCTGGCTTTGTTTTGTTGTGTCCATTTCTGGAAAGGTGGTTGGTTGTGGTTCTGAAATAACTCTTCCCCGTAAGACGAAGTCAGAGGACAATGGCAGATAATCTCAAGACTGAGTGGGTTGGTACAGGTACCCGACAACAGCCGGTTGAACGGAACCACGGGTTAGTAGAGGAGGTCAAGATATTGAGACAACACGTGGCTGATATGTATCGGGCGTGGATGGATGGAAAAGCACCACCTCCGCCACCACCTAGCTTCCTGGACTCTGTCCTTACCCGTACCATGAACCCGATGCCAGATGATCTCCCGCACCCTCCATATATACCCGCCTATCACAACTTCTCCAGCCATTCGAGTAACTCAATTACTCGTCCCCCCAGCTATGTTTTCACAATGCTACTCCCGTCCCCAACACCACTACTCTCCCCGGGACAACCAAAATCGTATTTCACCTGCCAGGTACTCAGCTCCACAAAAGGCCTACCAACCCCCACGAACATACCGGAAACCCCCCGGGTCAGGTTTCAGGCCAAATAAGGCGTTTAGGGAGGAGAGGTTGCTGAAGCGAGAAAAGGCGCTCACCCCTATCGGGGAATCCTATGCAAGTCTGTTTGAAAAGTTAAAACATGTCGGTCTGATCACGCCGCTCCCCGGATACACTCCCGATCCACGTGCAAGAAGCTTCGATCCTACTGCACGATGTGCATACCATTCCAATGTCAGAGGGCACGATATTGAGAGTTGCCGTACCTTGAAAAAGGAAATAGAAAGAATGATTCAAAAAGGGTGGTTGATTGTGGTCAATGATGATGACATGGGACACACAAATCCTCCGGGGGGTGTATTGACTGGGGCTAAAAATGTTGAAGCAGTTGGCAGCCTTGGCAATATTGATGCAGAACTTAGTGGCTAAAATGTTGTGCTTGGAAATTGGGAAGATACTCCATCTTTCGGTCAGCTAGAGGGAGCTTTGGTGGTTCGTTTTTGTGGTCATTTTTGCTGTCCGAGTTATTTTCAGGGTTTTCTTGTGGTCAAACCCTTTTGTCCTAGCAGTTTGCTTTGGTCCTGCCCAGTTTTGTTTCAGGGCTGTACTCTAGTTTGTTTTGCTTGTTTTATCATTGAACCATTTCGTCATTAGTTTAATGAAGCTTTCGGTCTTTTGTTACTTCCGGTCATTTTATCTGTTTAGTTCTGTTTACCCTTTAGATTTGTCTTGTGCTCAAACGCCGAATCTAGTGACATGACATGCGCACACATAATTGTGGCTTAATTCTAAAAGTTAATCATTAAGCAATTGGAAGATGATCGGGTCATCTAAAGGAAACAAAAACAACTTGAGACTATTTGGATCCCGAGTCATCCGAAACCGGGGCAAGTAAAAAGAAACAGTCAAAGGCAAGCTGGCCAAAATTGACATGGGGTCGTTCATAACGAGAGTGTTGCCCAACAGTGCTTTAAAGATATGATGAATATTAATTGTGTTGTTTACGCTTGGCATGTTTTGAAGATTGGAATGACGAAGGCATTTTGTTCTGCTATCCAAACACTTTATCCATCGTCAACCCTTTGAGCCTGAAATTTAAATTCTTTCATACCCCTCCTTCGGAATTAGTTGCAAAGACTAGAAACACAAGTTTGAAAGGTAAAAGAAGAAAGGGATAAAGAAAAGTAAAGGAAAAGAAAACAACAAAAAGAGATAAAGAAAAGAAAAAGAAAAAAAGTGTGGAAAAAGAAATTTGAAAAGAGGAATTGGGAACTACGTTTGACCTGATTCCTTAAAGAGGATACGTAGGCGCTTCACAGCTCGGTCATAGTGTAAATAAAGAAATAAAAATCCCCAAGTATAAAATTGGGGCAAAGAAAAATTGTGTTTATTGTAAATAAATTTAGGTCCGAAGGTTGTAAATTTTGAACCCAAAATTGATTTTGTTTTGAGCCTTCAATACCCTTTCTTTCTAGCCCTATCCAAATCCCACATTACGGTCCAAAGAAAGACCTTCCGATCAGTCTTCAAAAGATGCCACGTCAGGCGAGTGAGAGAGTCCTATCAGAATATAACACTCTGATTCTCAGCAGAAAAGACTCTGATTCCCAACAGAAAGGAAACACGAGAGAGTCTTAGCAGTGACACCCCGATCCCCAGCTAAAAGTGATACAAATGAGAGAGTCTTACCGGTGAAAACCTTCACAGGCACCATAAGGCGACGAAAGCTGAGAGAAAATCAAAATGAGAGAGACTTGAAAGTGAAAACCCTTCGGGCACTACAAGTCAAATAAAGGGGATAATCAGATGGAAATCACGAGACAGAAATCGTGAAAGGCAATTAACGACGGAGGATAGGCCATATGTGCATGTCATGACCAGTAGAGTTGGTATCCGCGTTTGATAAGTTTTATAGTTGTTTCTGGTTAGAGAGTCAGTCCTCCCTTGTCTTCTATTTGTTGTTTCTTTTTATCTTTCTCCTTTTGTCAAAATTCTCCATCAAAGTCGGTCTAGTCAAAACATAGTGAGAAATGACTTCAAAACTTGCCACCAACTTTCCAATTATTATGCAAGGCAAGGAAATGCCATTGACGGCAGAGAAGTAGGGTGCGAAGAAGATTATTAAACTGGGGCAGAAAATTTTCTTTTCAATTTGAAAATTTTCTGGAAGTCAATACCCACTTGGGGAAGAAGTAAAGTCTTAAGGGAAATGGTCTTCGAACTAGTGTCATCCTCAACAACCTTCAAGAAGAGTAAAACACCAATTTTGAGGGAATGAAAATCTACCGGCAGTGTTATCTTCAGCAAGTTCCGAGGTGGTCGGACAACACAGAGTGGTAAAGGAAGAAAGGAAATCTCATCTTCAACAAAATAACCCCCAGCAAGTTGAGAAACACAGAACGGGGAAGGGATAAATGGAAAAACCCATCCCCAGCATGAGTATCATCAAATAATAACATCCCCAGCAAGTTCTGATAATGAAACACAGAGCAAGGAAAGAGGAGGAGAACCATCCCCAGCAGGAGCACCACAACCAGCCACCACATCTTACAACTAACCAATTTTTCTTTGATTTGAAACAGGGAAAAAGGGGTTGTCGGCAGCAAAGCATGCCACGAAGAAGATTCTCAAACTGGGGCAGAAAATTTTCTCCTGTTGCGAAAATTTTCTCGAAACCAAATACTTGGTTAGGGAAAGAAGCTAGATAACGCGAGGAAATGATCTTTGAACCCGGTTATCCCAGCAGATTTGAAAGAAAGAAAACAACAAGCCGTGATAGATGAAATTATACCCCCAACAGACAGGACAAGACGAGGAAGCTTGCGTTCAGAAAGGCAAGAAGCCGGTATCACCCTCAGCAGTCCTCGGAAAATGAAACATTGATTTCGAGATTTCACCGGCAGCATTATATCCTACAAGTTTTTCAAGGGAGCGAAGCGCGAGCCCCGAAGGAGGTTTGGAAAGAGGAAGAAGGAAAGGGGATCCACCGACAGGGTAATCCCCAGCTGATGACACTTCAATCCCCAGCGATCTCGAGAGAGAATAAAGGTTCTGAAGGAAGTAGAAAAGGAGGAAATAAAGAAGATTTTCCCCAGCAGCATTACCCCAGCAGGTAAGTAATTAGTTCCAAAGACATCCCCACCAGTCAAGAGAAAAATAACACAACCCGGGAGGAAAGCAATTCCAAAACAAGGTAATTCGGAAGAAAGGATGGCCCAAGAAGCGATGCAGGAAGAAGAAAGTGGTGCGAGAAGCAAAGGAAGGCGACATGGATGGGATGGAGTTAGTAAGATGTTGTTGAAGTCGGAGCCCGCCCGAAGAGAGGAATGGCAATTTATTTTCAAAAGATGTTGTTGAAGTCGGGAGCCCGCCCGAAGAGAGGAATGGCGATTTATTTTTTCAAAAGATGTTGTTGAAGTCGGGAGCCCGCCTCTGAAGAGAGGAATGGCGATTTATTTTTTCAAAAGATGTTGTTGAAGTCGGGAGCCCGCCTCGAAGAGAGGAATGGCAATTTATTTTCAAAAGATGTTGTTGAAGTCGGAGCCCGCCTCGAAGAGAGGAATGGCGTTTAATTTTCGGAGTTGATGGTTGAAGTCGGGAGCCCGCCCGAAGAGAGGAATGGCGATTTATTTTTTCAAAAGATGTTGTTGAAGTCGGGAGCCCGCCTGAAGAGAGGAATGGCGATTTATTTTTTCAAAAGATGTTGTTGAAGTCGGGAGCCCGCTCTGAAGAGAGGAATGGCAATTTATTTTCAAAAGATGTTGTTGAAGTCGGAGCCCGCCCGAAGAGAGGAATGGCGTTTAATTTTCGGAGTTGATGGTTGAAGTCGGGAGCCCGCCCGAAGAGAGGAATGGCGATTTATTTTTTCAAAAGATGTTGTTGAAGTCGGGAGCCCGCCCGAAGAGAGGAATGGCGATTTATTTTCAAAAGTTGATGATTGAAGTCAGGAGCCCGCCTGAAGAGAGGAATGGCGATTTATTTTCAAAAGATGTTGTTGAAGTCAGGAGCCCGCCCTGAAGAGAGGAATGGCAATTTATTTTCAAAAGATGTTGTTGAAGTCAGGAGCCCGCCTGAAGAGAGGAATGGCGATTTATTTTTTCAAAAGTTGACGTTGAAGTCGGGAGCCCGCCCTGAAGAGAGGAATGGCGATTTATGTTCAAAAGATGTTGTTGAAGTCGGGAGCCCGCCCGAAGAGAGGAATGGCAATTTATTTTCAAAAGATGTTGTTGAAGTCGGGAGCCCGCCCGAAGAGAGGAATGGCGATTTATTTTCAGAGTTGATGGTTGAAGTCGGGAGCCCGCCTGAAGAGAGGAATGGCGATTTATTTTCAAAGGATGTTGTTGAAGTCGGGAGCCCGCCCGAAGAGAGGAATGGCGATTTATTTTTTCAAAAGATGTGGTTGAAGTCGGGAGCCCGCCTGAAGAGAGGAATGGCGATTTATGTTCAAAAGATGTTGTTGAAGTCGGGAGCCCGCCTGAAGAGAATGGAGTGGCGATTTTATTTTGAAGTAGTAGTTGAAGTCGGGGAGCCCGCCCGAAGAATGGAGTGGCGATTTTATTTTGAAGTTGTAGTTGAAGTCAGGGAGCCCGCCCGAAGAATGGAGTGGCGATTTATTTTTGAATTTGGTTGAGGAAAGCGGTAGAGTGTAACGGAAATCCCCAACATGAATCCAAGTTCATAAGCAACAAGGATCAGAAAAGATAGATTCATACTTCGAAGGAGAATAGCTCGAAGATCACAAGTAAGGGAAATCACTTCGGAGTGCAATGCAAGTTAGCAACAAAAGAAGCTTGCGACCAGAATGCGAGTCAACAGTCCGAGGGGATCAACAGAAGTTTAGTCACAATAAACAAAAAGAAAAAAAGAGGCATGAAGCCAATCCAAAATGCAGAAGTTGATGAAAGATGTGGCATGCTCAAGACATGGCCGAGGTCACAAGCACTGTATACCCGGTCTTGATTCGAAAAGCAGCACCTGCAACTAGCAAGTATCAAGGTTCAAACTTAGAGTCCGCATGAAGCACCAACCAATACTCAAGATCAAGCTTCAGAAGACTTATAGATAGGAATCTTGTAACTAGTAGCCGATAGGCTTAGTTAGTCTTTCTCATGTTTTGATTTTTGATGTAATAGCAGGACCACGGACCGGAACTTCAATGGAACAGAACCTCGACGGAACGACACCTCGACTGGCTCTCCACCTCGGTATACCCCTTCCTCACTCACTTTCGAACTACACGTGGCCCGATTCCTTTATAGCCAAGGATATGTAGGCAGCTCAGATACAAGGGCTCGGTCACATTCCTCTTCTTTTAGTTTAGTCCCTCCGAATAAGGGTCGGGTCAAAAACACTTGTCTAGTCGTTCTTTGTTAAATTAGAATTAGAGTTATGACTCGCCTAACAAAATTGTACAAATCGCGGGGCCCTCATAAATGTATATGTAAAATATTTAGATTTCGAGATGTGCCGTTTCTTAGCGAATTTCCTGGCCTTCTCAAAAATGTAAATAAGTAATCGCTCTAAGCGTGTATTTTAATAATTTTACCTTCTTAAATACGGGCGTGCATTTCATGCGGCCCAAATCCAAATCCCAAAATGTTGAATAAGAATGTGTCGAGGATCCGGGTGCATTTCATGTGACGTGATTCGAAACATATTTTTAGGCAACATTCTCTTTCGTAAATAATAATAATAATAAAAGCGGTAAAGGGATATTAATTTGCATTAAGTATATAACTCTAAAAATCAGATAAATAAGCCGAATATGACAGTTAAGCGACCGTGCTAGAACCACGGAATTCGGGAATGCCTAACACCTTCTCCCGGGTTAACAGAATTCCTTATCCGGATTTCTGGTTCGCGGACCGTTAAATAGAGTCAAACCTTTCCTCAATTCGGGTTTCAAACCGGTGACTTGGGACACCATAAATCTCCCAAGTGGCGACTCCGAATCTCTCAATAAATGAATCCCGTTTTGGTTGTCCTTTAATTGGAAAAACTCTCTTTTATACTTTGCACCCTCGCGGGTGCGGGAAAAAAGAGGTGTGACAGCAACAGAAATTGGAGATTTGTCGACCCTCCCTACATTTTTTGAGGGGGAAATTCAGGAAGCCCAGGCCATAGGGACCCCCGAAATGGAAGGAGCCCATAGAGGGGAGGACCTTTTTTGTGGTTGCTTTATAGGAGTTGAAGTAAAACCGACCTGAGTGAAGTATTGAGTCTATTTTGATGAGGCTCAACTCCCCCTGAGTTAGGTAAGTCTCAACCACCCTCGTCGATATCACACTTGTATTCATTTCTTTTTGTCTAATTTCCTTTCCTTTTTATGCATAGGGCTTGACACTCTATCAGGATGCATTTTCTAAATCTCGAGCAGAGCAGAGCTGATGCGAGGCCATTATTCAAAGGCTCGCAGAGGAGAGAAATGCCCTCAAACTTCTCAGCGGGCAAAAAGAAGAGGAGATCAGGGACCTCCAAGCCGAATTGGCCATGACTCGTAAAGAGAAGACCGGCCTGATTGAGTAGTTAATGAAAATCTTAGAAGCTCAATTTATCAGTTTAGGGATGGTGACTAATACTTTGATCTTAAAGGTTCATCAGAAGGCCAAAAAGATTGAACAACATCGTGAGGAGGTTAATATGATGAGGTCAGTAACCTTGGGATGTAAACAAAACATGGACTGCCTTGCCTCGGAGAAAGATGCTGCTCGAGCCCAACTGTCATTGGCCAAAAGTCAGATTCAAGGTCTGAAGGTGGAAAGCTCAGCTCAAGTCAAGAAAATAGAGGAACTCGAGGCTCGGTTGGTCGCCGAACTTTCAAAGTTTAAATTAGAGGCATAATAAGTGAAGGCTGACACAGAGTTTATCATGGCCGTCTAACGATCTAATGTTGAAGTCACCCAAGCCCAAGCAAGAGAATCTGTCAAGGCCGCTCAATATCTATCTTTCTAGATTGCCGAGAATGTCAAGTGCCAGTCTCGAAGAGAAACTCTTAGGAGATTCATGCTATGAATTTAACCTTGTTGTCGAGATTGAGAATGCGAAAGAGCTTAAGGCTGAAGCCACAACGTTGCTCCCTTATGATGATGACGATTCCGGGAGCATGAGTGGATCCAAAAGTGGAGGAGATCCCGATGGCGAAGATATAGCTCCTGAGGAAAATAAGGCACTTAGGATTTTTTTCCTTTTTGAATTTTTGTGTAGGATCCTGATCAGTCCTTTTAAATAGTTTCACATATATAAAGATCCCTTTTCTCTTTGACTTGTCTTTATTTCAATTTCTGCCCATGCAAATTCTGTTTCTTCCACGTCTTGAAAACTTTCTTCAGTACGAGGTTTGGGAAATTTGATCAAAGTTAGACTACTATAGTCTTTCTAATCGAGCGAGTACTTGCTCGAACTTGAAGTAGGATGACTCTTAGGTTTTGGTTGAGTGAGGATGGCTTCTCGAACTCAAAAATGGAACGACCCTTAAGCTCTTGAATTAGGGAAATATAGCCTCAAAAGAATGGCTTTTTTCCCTTTTCGTCTTAAAACAGATCATATAAAAGTTTATTATGACTTAGCATGAAATAAGGTTGTTCGAGATTTCGAACAATCTGGTACCCCTTAGGGTTTTCGAGGGTCGATGTTATCAAAACCCTTTATAAATTTGTCGAGGGAAGCATTTTAACCGATTTTGTGAATATATTAGAAGACATGTTTTATCACGAAATTCAGGCGTCTCTGAACCGTGGTAGTTTGGACGTAGCCTTTGATTTAGGATTTGCCTCTTGGGCTTATTTCTCGATTATACTTCGAACTTGGTCAAAGTGTCAGTCCCCGAGTGGGGTGGCCGTCGCCTATAAAAATGAGGGTTGCCTTTTTAAGGTCTTATAATCTCGAGACATTAATAAGTCAATTACATCGATTTTCTAAACGGCTGTCCCCGAGTACAGGGTAAGTTATTTGAACTTCAGTTGTGATTGTCCCTTAAGCATGTTTCAAAAATGGATCAAAAGTATGAAGTCGTAAAGTAAAAATTTCTATAAGTCGAGATATATTTGGCAAGGGAAAATACTTCTCAATAGATTATACATGTGTACATGTGCGCCTTTAAGGCTCGAGTAATCTACATGGGCACGAGTCATTTGACCATTTGGACCTTACAAAGTTTTACCTATCGAGACCTTGTTGAAACGAAGTACCTTACTTGTAACAAAATTAAAATCTGAGGGTGATGTTCCCCAGCATTTGAGGTTGACTATAAAGAAGCTTGAGATACTATTGAATTGCTCTAAGTTAGCACAAACAATGGTTGTATCATTAAAAAAACTCATCGAAAAAACCCACTTAGGACAAAAATCGGTCTAAGGAAAAAAGATTGTGATGCGTGCTTTCAGGCTTAAGGACTTTGTAACGAAGAATCCTTCGATGTCTTCGATTGAACACCTGCAATTGGTTAGTACAAAATGTAAATAAAAATAGAGAATGTCGTACCTTAGATCTTTTGAGGAGTGATACGTTCCAAGTGTTCGGTAATTGTTCGATGTCCATCGTGCCAAGTTTGTAGGATCCCTTTTCGATGATATCAAGGACCTGATATGGTCCCTCCTAATTCGTGCCAAGTTTTCTTTCATCTGAGTCTCCAGTATTGGGGTGACCTTTCTCAGAACTAAGTCCCTGGTTTTAAAGTATCAAAGATTGGCTTATCAGTTGTAATACCTCTCGATTCGCTATTTCTGTGCGGCTATTCGAACGAGGGAGGCTTCCCGTCTTTCATCTAGAAATTTGAGGCTCGTATTCATAGCCTTGTGATTTGAAAATTTCGTTATATACCAAAACCTGAAGATAGGTTCCCTGACTTTGACTGTGATCAGAGCTTCGACACTACAGACTAAAGTAAATGGTGTTTCCCCCGTACTAGATTTCGACGTTGTTCGATACACCCAAAGGACCTTGGGAAATATTTCTCTCCATTTTCCTTTAGCTTCATTCAATCTTTTCTTCAGATTTTGGATGATGATTTTTTTTGTGGATTTGTTTTGTCTATTCCCACTAGGATGATGCGGCATTGACAGGATCCTTTTTATTTTGTGATCTTCGAAAAACTTTGTCACTTTTTTGCCGACGAATTGCTTTCTATTGTCGCATACGATCTCGACAGGTATTCCAAATCGGCATATAATGTGGTCCCAAATAAAGTCTATGACTTGTTTTTCTTTGATTTTCTCGAAGGCCTGTGCTTCAACCCACTTAAAGAAATAGTCAGTCATAAGTAAAATGAATTTAGCTTTACCTGGATTGATGTAAAGGGCTGATGATATCTATCCCTCATTTCATGAACGACCATGGGGATAGGACCGAGTAGAGTGGCATTCGGGGCTGGTGGATTATCAACGTATACCTTTGATATTTATTGCACTTTCGAACAAATTCTTTAGTGTCCTTTTCCATATCGACCAAATAGTATCCTGCTCTGATGATTTTTTAACCAATGACTCGGCACCAGAATGATTTTTGCAAGTGCCCTCATGAATTTCCCATAGAACGTAGTCGGTGTCCCATGGGACCAAACATTTTGCTAACGGTCCATTGAACGTTTTCCTATACAATGTTCCATCCCTTGCCAATGTGAAACATGCAACCTTCGTGCATAGAGTTCTCGATACTTTAGGATCCGATAAGAGCTTCCCGTTCTTTAGGTATTGAATGTACTTATTCCTCCAATCTCAGGTTAGACTTGTGGAGTTTATTTCGATGTGTCCTTCTTCAATTACTGACCTCAAAAGTTGTACGACAGTCCCTGAGCTAAGTCTATCATCTTCGATTGACGAGCCCAAATTTGCAAGGGCATCCACCTTGCTATTTTGTTCTCGAGGTACGTGCTACAGGGTCCGTTCTTTAAATTGATGTAGAGATACTTGTAGTTTGTCCAAGTACCTATGCATTCGATCTTCTCGAATCTCAAAAGTTCTATTGACTTGATTAACCACAAATTGGGAGTCGCACCTGGCCTCGATGACCTCTACTCCCAAGCTCTTAGCTAGCTCGAGACCTGCAATCATGGCCTCATACTTGGTCACATTGCTAGTTAATTTCAAATTTTTGATAGACTGTCTAATTGTATTTCGTGTAGGTGGCTTAATAATGATGCCTAACTCGGACCCTTCACGTTCAAAGTACCATATGTAAAGAGGGTCCACACCCCCGATGATGTACTCAATTTTAATATAAGTTACTTTTTGACCTCGGGTACGAGGGCTGGTATGAAGTCTACAACAAAGACTACCGAGATTTGAGACTTGATGGTCGTTAAGGGTTGATACTCAATATCTTACTCGCTAATCTTGATGGAAATTTTCCCAATAGGCCCGAAAGTTTGGGCTTGTGCTAAATGTTGCGAAGGGGGTAGGTGGTTACAACATAAATTGGGTGGCATTGAAAATATGGCTTTAATATCCTAGAGGCGCTTATTAAAGCAAGCGCTAATTTTTCTAAGTGTAGGTACTGGGTCTCGGCTTCTCCTAAGGTCCGACTAACATTATAAATAGGAAATTGCATACCTTGTTCTTCCATACTAAAAACCCCACTTGCCTCTATCTCTTAGACCGCCAAGTATAAGCAAATTTGCTCATCTGCCTTTGGGGTGTGAAGCAATGGCGGGCTCGACAGGCACCGTTAGAGTTCCTCCAAAGCTTGTTGACATTCTGCGTTCCATGCAAAATTGCTCTTTTCTTAAGCAGTGAGAAAAACCGGTGGCTCCTATTTCAAGACCTCGAAATAAATCAACCCAGGGCGGCTATGCATCCTGTTAGCCTTTGTACGACTTTGACATTATCAACAACTGTGATGTTTTTGTGAGCACATAATTTTTGCCCTATATGAATTACTCCCATAAACAAAAACAGACTTATTTCTTTTCATTATTTGCAATTTTGTAGATTTTCGTGGTATTTTCTATTAATTATTTGCATTTTGGCTGTGCATGTAATTCATGAAAAAATACAAAAAATACATTCAATTTGCATTTAATCCATCTTTTTATTTTTAGGAAAATTAGTTATTTAATATTAAAAAAATGAAAGAAAATAACAAGAATATATCTTTTTGCATTTTTACTTTTTAGTTTTTGCATTTATTATAATTTTCTTTAATTTAGGACTTAATTAATTTTGAGGAAGTAATTAGTTTAGTTTTGGAATTAAACCAGGTCTTTTTATTTTAATTTGCACTTAACAAAATCTGAAAATAAAAAAATGAAAGAAAAGAAGAAAAAGAAAGAAAAAGAAAAGAAATGGGTTTATTAATAAAAGACCTGATTTTGGGCCAGCCCAAACCAAATGCCCGTCCTAAATACAAAAAAAAACCCGGCCCAGTTCGTCTCAACCCGGTCAGCCATTTTCACTCTTCAAAGCGACACAGTTTTGTGTTCGCATTATTTAAATTGATCTCAGCCTTCCATCCAAGTGCATCGAATGGCTAGAATTACCCCTCCCATTTTAATTCATATGTCTGAACACCCCAAATTAACCTAAGACCAAAAGAAATCCCCTCTATCTCTCATCTCCTTCAATGAATCATAATGCCGCCCTACATTTCTCTGCCATTTTCGGCCAGCGGCGAAGCTCGGACGCCACCCAAACTTCATCCATGCAACCATCGCCCTTCCCTTAACCCCAATCCACCATCATTTCTTCCTAAATACTCACCAAATTGGTCCTTTCTTGAATCTGAAAATGAAGAAGAAATGAATTCGTCGAGCCTTCAAATTTTCCTTGAGTGATAGGGCTAGAAACGGGTATTGATCATTTTTTCGTTGAGAACGTACGGTTATTACCTGTTTCAATTCAAATCGGAGTTTGTTATGGTTTATGGCTTTGTTCTTTGATTCTAGAGGTATTCTTTCCATCCACTTTCATATTCCTCGTTTGTCTTCACCTTATCCTGTTTCTCCTCCATTTCTGTTCTTTCTTTTTCTTTCATTTGTCTTTTGTCTCTGTTGCTCAATAGCTTAATGTCGCATAGCACTAGTTTTTGGGTTAATACATTTTGATTTTGTTGAATTTTGTTTTGTTTTCATACGTTAGTATTAATAATTGTTAAGTATCATGTTAAGGTGTTTTGTTTGAATCTATTTGTTTTGCTCATAACTGTTGATAGGTGAATTAAAATTATTTTCTTATTTTATGGAATCATGTGAGTTCTTTGGACTCAATGCTTTGGCTCGTTTTTTTTTGTTGCCATTAGTTTTCTGTCGTATCTTGAACTTTAGGCTCACCCATTTGTGACCTGTGGTCATTTGAACCAATTTGGGTTTCAGGGATCAGAGGCCCAAGAGATACTGGACTTGCTAAATGCAGTAGCCCAATGTTTTGGGGTCAAGCCTAACCCATTTGATTGTCAAAGTAATTAAGAGACATTTGAGGGGTAATTTGGAAATTTGAGGGGTAAGAAATCTTTGATAATTGTTTAAGCAGCTTCTCAGAAGCTGCAAAATATACTAGCTTGGCTAGCAAGTCAGAAAATGAGGGTATTCTAAGCAAAATTGAAAATTGAGAAAGGGCTCAAGGGCAAAACCTAGCCTATATCTGCTGCCCTAGTAACTTGCCTATAAAGGCATTGTTACTTGTAGTTCAATTCAGAATTAAGAGATAAAAACTCTGGAAAATACAAGGCGGCTGCAAAAAACTATTGTTTCATTGCGTCTCCTTGGTGATTTTTGAGATTTCGAACTCCTGAAATAAATCCTGGTTTACTGTTTCATTGATCTCATTTGCTTTGATTTTCAAAATTCCAATTTACTGGATCAATTTTTGGTTCATTTGAGTGTGTGAGGTGAATTTAATTTGGTTTTAAGTTGGGTGTGAAGTTTGCTGAACAAGTTAATATTCTACTGGTTTCTGGGTTGATCTCAATACTTGGTTGCTTGAATCTGAGGCTTATTTTCTGCTACTGATGTTGATGAGCCTGCTCAATCTCATTTCTTCTTCGTTTCTTCCCTTTTTCCAAATATATCTTGGCCTTTATCGATATTACTTGAGTGTAACATGAAGCATGACTACGGAATATGAAAATTGTTGATTTGCTTTGAATTCTCTTTTTCTTTTAATCCTCATGTTCTGATTTCTATTTGTTAAATTCTACCTAAGTTATATAGTTGTGTATTTATATGATGCTTAACACCATATTGGTTTGTAATGAGTTTATTTTAGAAGGCTGTAATCAATTTGTACCTCATGAGGATTCCTTTTTTTTTTTTACTTCTGTAGTTGAATGTTTGCCTTTGTAATAAAGGAACTCCCATTATAGTACCTGAATCTGGTTTGCCATAAGATTTTAAATAGTTTAGTAAATTATCTGATTGCTTATTTTGTTCAGCTTGGTTAAATGGTGTATTGCTGATACTAAGATCTCTATTATTGTAAATTTCGATTGAACACTACAGCCTAATGCATTACACTTAAGGGTGTTTTTATGAATTGGAATGCATTTATCAATTTGAACATGAGCATAAAAATGACTATCTAGTTAGTGTTTTTACACGTATCAACTCATGTGGTAGGAGTGGTTGTCATATGAACGTGGTTAACTTAAAATGTCCTTTAGTTAAATCTTAATCAGTACTTCGGTGGTTAGTAATTGTAGGTTGATTTGGTGGTTATTCAATGTCAGGCTCGGGGATGTGCAAGATTAAAATTCAATTGAAGATGCGTGAAGCGAGGCTCAGGTGGTTCGGGCATGTGCGGAGGAGAAGTCCCGATGTCCCGGTGAGAAGTTGTGAGCGACTGGCGGTGGTCGGCATGAGGAGAGGCAGAGGGAGGCCTAAGAGGTATTGGGGAGAGGTGATTAGGCATGATATGGCTAGGATGCATATTTCCGAGGACATGGCCCTCGATAGAAAAGTCTGGTGGTCTAGTGTCAGGGTTGTAGGATAGGGGCTCCTAGAATTTTTTGTACTCCTTTTCCCGGGGTTGGGTGAGGCTTGTCAGGGCGACTCATAGATGATTCGTGCATTGGATTGTGTCCCCCTTATGGTAGTTATTTATGGTAGCTACTGTTTGATATTATTGCATGTCATTTTATGTATAATTCTTATGTTTAGATAACTATTTATGCGATTTCTGCCGGAATTACTAATGCTCTTTTGTTTTTGTTTTTGTTGTTGCTTTCCCTTTCCTTCTCTAAGCCGAGGGTCGATTGGAAACAGCCTCTCTACCCTTTGGGTAGGGGTAAGGCTTGTCTACATATTACCCTTCCAGACCGTACTTCGGTGGTTAGTAATTGTAGGTTGATTTGGTGGTTATTCAATGTCAGGCTCGGGGATGTGCAAGATTAAAATTCAATTGTCACTACATTTGTGTTTTAATGCGGTTACCTGGTTCGTGGACTCTAATACAGCGTCAATCCTTTTTCTCGCTTCGGGATTTAAACATGTGACTTGGGACACCATAAATCTCCCAAGTGGCGACTCTAAGTCTTTTAATAATATAATCCCAAGTTTAGCTCTATATAATGAAATAAAATAGTCTTCATTAATCTCAATTTCTGAGTCAAAATTGAGTTCAGACGTAGTTTATAATTAAGTGTAAATTCATTAGCTTCATCTCATTAATGGGTCCTTGTAGTAAACTTGGGGTGTGCCACCAAATGAAATTAGATAATCAGTGGCCCTCATTAATTTAATTTCAATAACTAAAATCGAGGTGTGTCATTTAATAAATTTTTATGGCCCTCGCAAACACTTGAATTATTTATTAATGAGGATTATTCGTAGGAAAACTTTTAGGACCGTTTAGTATACTATCGTGGTTGTGGACACATTCACGTGACATGATTGCGATTATAAAAACAAAACTGAAGTATGCATTAGCGTAAAGTAAACTTCAAATATTGAATAAAATGTGTTTAGGATTATGGGTGCATTTCATGTGGCGCGATCCAAAGACATGTTTTAAACGATGTTCAATCTTCTTTAAAGTGAATAAAAGCAGTTAAAAGTTAAAATTTGCGCATAGGTTCAAAATGTTCTAAAATCGGATAACTAAGCCAAATATAACAGTTAAGAAACCGTGCTAGAACTACGAAACTCGAGAGTGCCTAACACCTTCTCCTGAGTTAACAGAATTCCTTACTCGGATTTCTGGTTCGCGGACAGTTAAGCGTCAATCCTTTTTCTCGCTTCGGGATTTAAACATGTGACTTGGGACACCATAAATCTCCCAAGTGGCGACTCTAAGTCTTTTAATAATATAATCCCATTTTGATTGTCCCTTTAATTGGAAAACACTCCCTTTATTATACCTCTTACGGGGTGTAGTAAAAAAGAAGGTGTGACACTTTTGATTGTCGTGATCTTATCGAGTTTGATTTTTATTCCTCTATTGGATACCATAAAGCCGAGGAACTTGCCCTAACCGACCTCGAATACACACTCCGGGTTAAGCTTTATGTTGTACTTTCTTAGTATGTCGAAGGTCTCCTGCAAATGTTTCAAATGGTCCTCTGCTCGTAGAGAATTAACTAGAATATCATCATATAAACCTCCATTAATTTACCTATTATTCTTCAAACATTCAATTTACTAGGCATTGGTAAGTAGCACCAACATTTAGTTTAAATGGCATTACATTATAGCAATAGGTATTGTGTTTAGTTATGAAAAAAGTCTTTTCTTGATCCTCCAGGTTAATTTGTATTTGATTGTACGCAAAGTAGGCATGAATAAAACTAAGGATCTCGTGGTTGGCCTTGCCATCGATCATGCGATCGATATTCGGGAAAGGAAAAGAATCTTCAGGGCACGCATTGTTTAGATCCTTATAGTCTACGCACATTCTAAGTTTGTTTCCCTTTTTAAGGACTAAAACTACGTTTGCTAACCATTCAGGTTATTTTACCTCCTGAATGGATCCTATATTGAGGAGTTTTGTTACCTCGTCCTTAATGAATGCATGTTTTACCTCAGACTGGGGCCTTCTCTTTTGTTTTACCGGGCGGAACATCGGGTCCAAGCTCATCTGATATGTAGTGATCTCATATGGGATCTCTGTTATATCTAGGTGGGACCAAGCAACACAATCCATGTTATTTGAAAGGAAATGGACGAGTTTTTTCCTGAGCTCGGGAGTTAACCCCGTGCCTAAGTATACCTTTCGATCAGACAGGCGCTCGATCAGTGTAATTTGTTTTAGATCTTTGACCGTTGATTTTGTTGCATTAGAATTATTGGGGGTTATTAAGGTTCGAGGTATCATATAATCATTGTCCTTGAAAATTTCCTACTCCTTCGATCAGGCCGAGGTCGGAAACTGTGGTTGCTATTTGACTTCTTGCTTTCCCTACGACTCCAATCCCTTTATCGATGAAAGTACCGATACTGGTATTACCTCATCTATTGCAAATATTTCTTTGGCGGCGGGTTGTTTATCGTACACCATTTTGAATCCTTCTAATATTGGGAATTTCAAGACTTGATGAAGCGTCGAGGGCACTGCTATCATATTATGAATCCAAGGCCTTTCGAGTAGCGTGTTGTACCTCGTGTCACCTTCGATCACATGGAACTTTGTTTCTTGGATAGTCCTGACCACATTCACTAGCAAAATGATTTCCCTTTTGGTGGTTTCATTTGCCACGTTGAATCCGTTACGTACTCGAGCTGTGGGTATGATTTGATCTTGGAGACCGAGTTACTCTATAACCCTCGATCAAATAATATTTGCCGAGCTACCTGGATTAATCCATACACGTTTAACTTAAATTATATTCATAAGGATAGATATTACTAGTGCGTCGTTGTGAGGTTGTTCTGTCACGACCCCAAATCCCGGTCGTGATGGCGCCCAACACATTGCTAGGCAAGCCTGACCATCTTATCCAATTACCAGCCAAGTATAATTAATACTGATTAATCGGCGTGATTAGCCTGTTTTTCATAACAAATCAAGAAGTGTAGAAATGAAATACAAGAACACAGTCCCAACCAAATCGTGGTGTCACAAGTCTGAGCCTCTACAAATGAGATCTACTACACAATCAAGTCTAACCGGAATGGAGACAACAAAATGATAAAAAGAAAGAGGTCAGGTACTGTGGACGTCGGCAGCTACCTCGAAGTCTCCACAGAATGGGTATAATAAAGCAGAGTTGCGATAGCTCAACTACCCTCCTGAACCTGTATATCTGCTCAAAAAGTGCAGGGGAGTGGGGTGAGTATATTTCAACTCGGTGAGTAACAATAATAAACAATAACTGAAAATAAGAACTCCTGTACTATCACTAAACAGTTCTAAGGCAACCCCCACAGGTTAATCATCACTATAATGAGTACTCTGATCTCTAGACCACATCTATCTCATCTAGGTCCCACACTGACCACATCCTCGCTCGTACCACTACGGTATACGACCATCTCAATATATGGAGACATATACATCTGTCTATAACATATAAATATTTCGGTATATATATGAATATGAATAAGTATAATGCGGCGCGGCGCGCCCGCTCCAATACATATACCGCGCGCTCAGGCCGCTCCCATACATATACCGCTGCGCGCGCGCCCGCTCCAATACATATACCGCCGCGGCGCGCGCCCGCTCTATTTAACGTCGACGACGCTCACCGGGGGTGTATACGGACTTCGGAGGGGCTCCCTACGCCCGAGCACTATAATACTGCGGCGTGCGGCACGATCCACACAAATATTCCTCTGCGGCGTGCGATCCGATCCAATATATATATGTATATATCTCTATCTCGCTGCGGCGTGCGGCCCGATCCCATAATATACACCGGTGCTCGCCGAGAATGTGTGCAGACTCAAACTGCAAAGGGGCTCCTACGACCCAGCGCAATAATACTGCGGCGTACGATCCGTCCCACATGTATATTACATGTATATTACGGCGGCGTGCAGTCCGATCCAATATATATACTGCTGCGGCGTGCGGCCCGATCCAATATAGGTATATATATATAATACCTCATAATGGGTCCTCGACCCTATTCTAGTCGGTATATACTTGGCCTCTCAGGCCCAATATAATATATCACAGTGGGTCCTTGACCCTGTCTCAATCAATATAGACTTGGCCTTTTAGGCCCAATATAACATCTCATAGTGGGTCCTTGACCCTATCTCTGTCTCAGTCAATATAGACTTGGCCTTTCAGGCCCACTCAGCTAGAACAGGAATTCCACCCTAGGTAATCTCTCTCAATGTACACATCTAGTACGGGCTCATATTATTCTATACAGCTAGAGCTACGGTTGAGTGTATGTTTCCAACACGATATAAGGGTCACCTAGCTCTATAGGTTCCCTAATGCTCTACAGATCGGCACAAGGCCCCAAACATGGCTATCGACCCAGTTGCACAGTTGTAAACTTATTATCAGTCATATCACACAGTACACTATTAGTCGGGAAGGACTAAGTCCGAACCCCCAATCACCATGTCACCACGCCCGTCACAAGATGTGTGTCTCATCTCAACATAGCACTGTGAAGTGCTAGTACGGGGTTTCAAACCCTCGGTACATTATTTACTACTACCACTCACCTCGAACCGGTAGAAGCCTCGGTCCGCCTTGCGCTTGCCTCGCAAATCAATCTCCTCGGTTGCCAAATCTGCTCAAAATCAATGATAATACATCAATATATGCTAAATTCACGTAACCCATTCGAAATAACCCAAATTGCATCAAAACCCACAAAGTTGTCAAAATCCGACTTTTGGTACGCTTCTCGAAAAATTATAAAAGTTACATATTCGGAACCCTCGTCTCAATACGAGTCTAGGCATATAAAATTTACCAAATTCGGACTCCATTTGCCCGCTCAAATCGGTATTTTACCAAAGCCCTAGCCTAGGCTAAATTTCCCCACAATTTGATCCAATTTCAGTGAAATAAAGAAGGATTCTAAGATAAAAACACATATATTAACCATAAAACTTACCTCCAATGATAACCCGGTGAAATCCCAGCAATTTCCCTTCACTTTTGCTCCCCAAGACTCAACAATGGAGGTTTTCAATTAATGAGTCGCGGATGAAAATTCTGTCCAGATTTTTTTTAACAAAATACTGTTCACCCGTGTTACTGTTCACGTTTACTATTCACGGGTACTGTTCATTGCAGCAGCTTTTTATCTAAATTGCAGCACAGTCATTTTTTACTAAAATGGCTCTAAATCCATCATACGAACTCGAAATTAGACGATTCTTTTTCCTTTGGCTCCGTAATTTTGATACGGATCTAGTAGTTCAAACAAAACTGAATTTGGAGCTCATTTGCTTAGTTCAATACCAATTTCGCTCGTTAAACAATTAACTCACATATCGCGTCAAAAACCCGATCGCGACTTGATGAAATTAAACCAAAATTTCCAGATCAGTCCTATAATTCATGATTTAAATTCTCGAAGTCTCGAAGTTAAATTTGGATCTCTAGAACTAAAAATAGACCTTTGGATCATTACATTTATGCTCAAAACGGCAAAAATCTTTCAAAAATGACCCGTTGGACATCCGAAACACACCCGAGACCCCCGAGACCTCAACCAAATATACGGACATGATCTATTACCTCATTCCAACTTGCTCGAATCATTAAATCACTATAGTTAACATCAAAATCGTCAGTTTTCAGCAAATTCAAGCTTAAGTTTAACTATAACTTTCAAAATTCTTATTCGATCAAAAACCCGACCAAACGACCTCCGAATGACCTGAAATTTTGCAGGCACATCCAAAATCACCTAACGGAGCTACTGCAATTGTCGGAATTCCATTCCGACTCCCGGATCAAAATCTCACCTACCGTCCGGATTTCGCCAAAATTCAACCTTAGCCAATTCAAGCCTATTTCTACACCGGACCTCCAAATTCAATTCCGATTGTTCCCCTAAGTCACAAATCACCTCCCGGAACTAACCGAATCATCCGAATCCGATTCCGAGTCCTCTAACTAAATAGTCAACGTCCAGTTGACTTTTCCCAACTATTCCTTCTTCTAAGAGACTTTCTGTCTCAATTTCAATCAAACTCAACCTGGATTGAGTCAAACTCACCCAACATGCATATTACAACATCAACAAGCATATAACGGGGGTAACAGGGTGATAACTCATATGATGACAGGTCGGGTCATCACATTCTCCCCAATTTAAGCAAACGCTCGTCCTCGAGCGGACCAAGAGGTCTACTGGAAGTGACACAATAGCCGAATGACCTTACCAAGCATATATTCGGGGCGATACCACTTCACCCTATCTTTCATAAGTCCGATAACATAGTATAGCTAAATTTCCACAGTCTAACTGAACCATAAACCACATTGCACTTTCCGAAATCATATACCAGTCTGAATCCCACATCTATACTCAGAGTACACACGATCCAACCGTAATAGCCAACTCACCACTTCGGGTGAGATCACATGATGTATCAAACAACCCGATCACTCGATACGATAGTCTCTAATCACGACAACTGGCCACGATAACCAAATACTAGCAGAAAGAACCTTTCTCATTAGATAGAGTCTTATTCCAACACCTTCATATCCTGCCCACGGCAACTGAAGCACGCGATATACCAAACCCATCTCTGGGGTCAACCATTCGTGAATCTATTTCCCTTTTAAAACTGATACCACAATAAGTTTCGGAGCCAAACCTCGATATTACCTTTCTAACGAGCTGAAATCATATATGTTCGCTCTCATTAATGACTTGAATGATCATTTCGGTTATAACACACCACACTGGTAACATGACACCTCAGCATCGGCCTAGGCCACAACGAGCACAACACAGGCTCCAATAAGAACGATCTGAACACACTCGAATCATGACAACCGACTCGCACAAAGAGCCATAATTCAAATTCTTCCATACCATCACAACACATAACTGAGATTCTCGTCTCACATCATAGAATTCGAGTACCTGAATCCTCCTCGAAATGTCATAACATCACGTGGCCTTGTCATGACTCACGATTCTATCCAAACACTATTACTCATGAAGCACCTCAAGTCATCATGCTCAAAACGGTCAGCCACGCACATATTTAGGTCTGAACTCGAGCAATCAATCACACTCGCGGTGATACATTTAGTATATGCTATCGAATCCTGAATGGACACAACCGATGTGCTATTCCCGAGCGATACCCAATACGGACTATTCCTCAGAAGCTAGGAAGTATTATATACAAGGTACATATAGGAAGCTATATTTCCCACATCACACTGTTGCGGCGCGCAACCCGTTCCAATAGCATACCTGTGGCGGCGTGCCACCCGATCCAGATGGCGGCGTGCCACCCGATCCGCGCATAAATCTAGCAAAAGGGAATGCGCATACCTCGAGCTCGGTCACATGAAACTCATCCGACAAAGTTCCTCAATACCGGAACTGAATCAATGGTAGATACCTCTAGACTGACATCCGCCACGAAGGCCCAACTGGCAAAGCAATACCTACCAACCGTCCGGTGGCTCTAGGGTACATCCACCCTGCTGGAGCATGATCTGATGCGCTCTGCCATGCAGTTTGCGACATGTTTCTGACATAGTCCATATCACATTAGTCTAGACAGTATGACTTATGACAACCAGCCTGCAATCATATATCATTATTCAAATTCATCATATCAAGTGACGAGATAGCCACTAGAGCTTCCAATTTCCGATAATCGCTACATTGTGCCGATACACATGATATACCACCGCTGCGTAGGCGGGTTACGAGAACTTCTAGTCTCCAACACATACATAACACAGGAATCACTATGCTCGATTCCGTACTTCACCGTATGATTACATAACGCACCTCAAGCGTCCATTCATACCACGAAAGTCATTCATTAATTTCACTATGTCATCAACGACTCAATTATTACAGTCGATCCAACGGGAGAATACCACCATACCGCTAGATATTATCAATTTATTTTACCTGCCCCTTTTTACCATAGACTCTGCCGAAATACTAGCATAGCAGTACCATTCTCCTAAATCACTAGGAAGATTGATTCTCAGATTATCTGCAACTGCCCACGCTGCTTGAGGGTTTTAATGACTTCCCATATAATGAATTGATCTCAAAACCTTGAACATGCCGTTATCAACTTTCCATAACACATCGCATATACCATACCACACTAAAACAACAGGGAAAATTTATGTCCCTTTCCCTACGCCGCAAACATCGGCACACTCAACTAGTCGAGGACTTTCATGATCCCATATAGAGAAAACTCATTACACATTCCAAGCTTTACATACCAACAGGAAATACACTCATTTTCAAACCACGGTAAAACACATCACAAACCCTTTCTCCCAATCATATTGCATAACTTAAATTGCCAGGACTGAGTCCTTATACCCATACCGAGTTACACAACTGCCAATACTCAAAAGCTTTATTGCACAATATCGGCGAGACTCATTACTTCAAACATATACCAGGAATTAATCGTATTCCTTATCATACCGTTTCGGTTTATTAACAAGTTGATCCATTTACCCAATTTCCTTTCTGATTCATCTTTAATTTAATACTAGCCTTTACTGTAGCACCACAATGCCTCAACCCATGTTACCACACAAGACTCGTACATAAGACCATACGGTCTAAGACCCATAGGCCACTAAATACTCTCTCAGTTGTTTCCCAGAAATACCACATTCTACAATACTTTGTTTTGAAGAACTTCCTGCGATTTGAATTTGTTATCATTACCTTTCTATACGGATACAAAGAATCTCATCATCCCCATAACATAACAAAAGTCTTGATTTCTTCTAACGAAACCACGGTCTTTAGCCACGTACACAATCTTAAGGCACCTGACTGTTGCAAGCGTAAATCTTGAACACCGCAAGGCTATTCTCGGGCGTCATTCACCCTTAACCAGTTATAATTCAACTGCCTTATTAAACAGAACCACTCGGGCCTTAATAGAACTCTGACACCGCAGAACATGATTACATACGGATACAATTAACTATCTTTCTTTTCTATACATCAAACATTCTTTAGCAATAGCCACTCAAAACCTCCTAGTATTTTCTCACATCTACGAAGCACCATAACCTTCGTCAGAATTTTTCCCAACATGTTTGGGGACAGATCCATCATAGCACACAATAGTGCAATCAGTTAGTCAATAACAACCTCCCCAACTTGGCTCGGAGCCATACATCAAAGCACTTTTAGCCACTCATAGCATTCTTACTCAATTGATGCTCCAATGTTACAGTGAGATTAAACTCGAGCTATTTACAAACTTTGGCGGAGACTCGAATCATCGGAAATCTTAACTCTTTTGAAATTCTCGTATTCATTCACACGCAACAGCTAAGCCCATTCCTTAGGCGACAACATCTTTTTTTTTTAAGTCCCAAAATTTTCAAAAATTTCGGCAGAGTTTCCTTTGTAATTGGGCCTATCCACCTGCCGGAGAACCACCAAAATCATGCTAACGACACGTCCACAAATTGGCAAAGCATCACAATGTATATCAACAATATTAATCTCAATACCACCTGTATTATATTATCAAAATTGATACGTGGACATGCGTTTCACCTATTTGAATCATAACACATAGAAAATACATTTCAACCCTCCATTATCTGGGCTATTCCACCAAGTAAGAACATTTTCTTTCCTTAATATTTCTGTATACATTCCACTGCCATACACATTACAAAGTACCAACATACTCATTACATAGCTATCTAGCCGCCATTCCCACGATTAGGGACAATACTGAACATATAAGTTCATAATACCAGCTCGCAAAATTAGCACCTCGGTGCTCAAGCCATAGGCAAAGATTCGGCCTCAAGTCCTTCAGACCGGCCCAACATAAAACTTACGGAGATTACATCTCGCCCTTAATCGAGAAATCATAAGCCATCAAGGCAAATTTATCACTAAGCACTCGAGTGCGCACATCAACGTGTAGAAGGAATTTCAAGAATCATACCTCAAGCTGAATAAAGTACGCACGATAAGAATTTCAAGAATTTGAAGCTTTCCTAAAAGGTTTGCAGCCTCCCGAGGATAAGTACAGGCGTCCCCGTACCGATCCACGAGACTCTACCAACCGGCTCATGACTCGCGAGACCTGTTAACCTAGGCTCTGATACCAACTTGTCACGACCCCAAACCCGGTCGTGATGGCGCCCAACACATTGCTAGGCAAGCCCGACCATCTTATCCAATTACCAGCCAAGTATAATTAATACTAATTAATCGGCGTGGTTAGCCTGTTTTCATAACAAATCAAGAAGTGTAAAAATGAAATACAAGAACACAGTCCCAACCAAATCGTGGTGTC
This sequence comes from Nicotiana noctiflora, assembly GCA_032618575.1. Classification (NCBI taxonomy): domain Eukaryota; kingdom Viridiplantae; phylum Streptophyta; class Magnoliopsida; order Solanales; family Solanaceae; genus Nicotiana; species Nicotiana noctiflora. The sequence continues at coordinate 653,022 of JASVEL010012608.1, forward strand.
ACAAGTCTGAGCCTCTACAAATGAGATCTACTACACAATCAAGTCTAACCGGAATGGAGACAACGAAATCATAAAGAGGAAGAGGTCAGGTACTGCGGACGTCGACATCTACCTCGAAGTCTCCGCGGAATGATGATAGTAAAGCAGTTGTTATAGCTCAACTGTTCTCCTGAACCTGTATGTCTGCACAAAAAGTGCAGGGGAATGGGGTGAGTATATTTCAATTCAGTGAGTAATAATAATAAACAACAACTGAAAATAAGAACTCATGTACTATCACTACACAGTTCTAAGGCAACCCCCACAGGTTAGTCATCACTATAATGAGTACTCTGATCACTAGTCCACATCTATCTCATCTAGGTCCCACAGTGACCACATCCTCGCTCGTACCACTACGGTATACATCCATCTCAATATATGGAGACATATACATCTGTCTATAACATATAAATATTTCAGTATATATATGAATATGAATAAGTATAATGCTGCGGCGCGCAGCCCGCTCCAATACATATACCGCTGCGGCGCGCAGCCCGCTCCAATACATATACCGCTGCGGCGTGCAGCCCGCTCCATTTAACGTCGACGGCGCTCACTGGGGGTGTATACAGACTTCGGAGGGGCTCCCTTGGCCGAAGCGCTATGATACTGCGGCGTGCAGTCCGATCCACACATATATCACTGCGGCGTACAGTCCGATCCATTATATATATATACTATTGCGGTGTGCAGCCCGATCCATTAATATATAACAGCGCCCACTGAGAATGTGTGTAGACTCTGAAGGGACCCTACATCCAAAGCACAATAATACTGTGGTGTGTTGTCCATCCCACATGTATATTACATGTATATTACTGCGGCGTGCAGTCCGATCCAATATATATATTGCTGCGGCGTGCAGCCCGATCCAATATAGGTATATATATATATATAATACCTCATAATGGGTCCTCGACCCTATTCCGGTCGGTATATACTTGGCCTCTCAGGCCCAATATAATATATCACAGTGGGTCCTTGACCCTGTCTCGATCAATATAGACTTGGCCTTTCAGGCCCAATATAACATCTCATAGTGGGTCCTTGACCCTATCTCATCTCAATCGGTATAGACTTGGCCTTTCAGGCCCACTCAGCTAGAACAGGGAATTCCACCCTAGATAATCTCTCTCAATGTACACATCTAGTACGGGCTCATATTATGCTATACAACTAGAGCTACGGCTGAGTGTATGTTTCCAACACGATATAAGGGTCACCTAGCTCTATAGGTTCCCTAATGCTCTACAGATCGGCACAAGGCCCCAACATGGCTATCAGCCCAATTGCACAGTTATAAACTTATTATCAGTCATAACACACAGTATACTATTAGTCGGGAAGGACCAAGTCCAAGTCCCCAATCACAATGTCACCATGCTCGTCACAAGATGTGTGTCTCATCTCAACATAGCACTGTGAAGTGCTAGTACGGGGTTTCAAACCCTCGGTACATTATTTACTACTACCACTCACCTCGAACCGGTAGAAGCCTTGGTCCGCCTTGCGCTTGCCTTGCAAATCAATCTCCTCGGTTGCCAAATCTGCTCAAAATCAATGATAATACATCAATATATGCTAAATTCACGTAACCCATTCGAAATAACCCAAATTGCATCAAAACCCACAAAGTTGTCAAAACTCGACTTTTGGTACGCTTCTCGAAAAATTATAAAAGTTACATATTCGGAACCCTCGTCTCAATACGAGTCTAGGCATATAAAATTTACCAAATTCGGACTCCATTTGCCCGCTCAAATCGGTATTTTACCAAAGCCCTGGCCTAGGCTAAATTTTCCCACAATTTGATCCAATTTCAGTGAAATAAAGAAGGATTCTAAGATAAAAACACATATATTAACCATAAAACTTACCTCCAATGATAACCCGATGAAATCCCAGCAATTTCCCTTCACTTTTGCTCTCCAAGACTCAACAATGGAGGTTTTCAATTAATGAGTCGCGGATGAAAATTCTGTCCGGATTTTTTTTTAACAAAATACTGTTCACCCGTGTTATTGTTCACCCGTGTTACTATTCACAAGGTACTGTTCACGGGATACTGTTCACAATGTACTATTCACGGGGTACTATTCACGGGACTATTCACGGGTACTATTCACGGGATACTATTCACGGGTACTATTCACGGGTACTGTTCATTGCAGCAGCTTTTTATCTAAATTGCAGCACAATCATTTTTTACTAAAATGGCTCTAAATCCATCATACGAACTCGAAATTAGACGATTCTTTTTCCTTTGGCTCCGTAATTTTGATACGGATCTAGTAGTTCAAACAAAACTGAATTTGGAGCTCATTTTCTTAGTTCAACACCAGTTTCGCTCGTTAAACAATTAACTCACATATCGCGTCAAAAACCCAATCGCGACTTGATGAAATTAAACCAAAATTTCCAGATCAGTCCTATAATTCATGATTTAAATTCTCGAAGTCTCGAAGTTAAATTTGGATCTCTAGAACTAAAAATAGACCTTTGGATCATTACATTTACGCTCAAAGCTGCAAAAATCTTCCAAAAATGACCCGTTGGACATCCGAAACACACCCGAGACCCCCGAGACCTCAACCAAATATACAGACATGATCTATTACCTCATTCCAACTTGCTCGAATCATTAAATCACTATAGTTAACATCAAAATCGTCCGTTTTCAGCAAATTCAAGCTTAAGTTTAACTATAACTTTCCAAATTCTTATTCGATCAAAAACCCGACCAAACGACCTCCGAATGACCTAAAATTTTGCAGGCACATCCAAAATCACCTAACGGAGCTACTGCAACTGTCGGAATTCCATTTCGACTCCCGGATCAAAATCTCACCTACCGTCCGGATTTCGCCAAAATTCAACCTTAGCCAATTCAAGCCTATTTCTACACGGACCTCCAAATTCAATTCCGATTGTTCCCCTAAGTCACAAATCACCTCCCGGAACTAACCAAATCATCCGAATCCGATTCCGAGTCCTCTAACTAAATAGTCAACGTCCAGTTGACTTTTCCCAACTATTCCTTCTTCTAAGAGACTTTCTGTCTCAATTTCAATCAAACTCAACCCGGATTGAGTCAAACTCACCCAACATGCATATTACAACATCAACAAGCATATAACGGGGGTAACAGGGTGATAACTCATATGATGACAGGCCGGGTCATCACATGTTCGATCTCTTTCGCATCATCATTATTAAAATACAAGGTTTCTTCCGATAAGTAGTCACGTGTTCGCTTTACCTTGTAATCGTTACCTTGGTACATTTGAATACCAGTCCTTGAGGAATATCGACCCCTCCAACGATCATATGAGTCACATACTGTGGCTTTTCCTGAACATTTTGCATGTTCGAATCCCTATTATTGAAGTGATTCTTGGCCTTATCGCTTAAGAATTAGGTGACCCTCATTTAATAAACGAGCTATCTCCTCCCTCATTTGTCTGGAGTTTTTGATTTTATGTCCGTAGGTACCATGGTATTTGCATATTTTATTAGGATTCCTTTGAGCTGGATCAGTCTGTAGGGGTATGGACCATCTAGTATCCTTGATATGTCCAATGGCTAACACGATACCTAATCATCAATGTTGAAGTTGTATTCTGACAGTCGTGGTGGTTCTGTGGGATTGACATATTTATTGAAGCAACTTTTACTCATGAGCCCCCGGGAGCTCTATCCTCGATCATTCCTACAATCATTTAGAACGGGATTACATCTTGGGCAGCTATTTTTACAATATGCGTTGTATGGTTGGTAACAATCTCTGTTCGATTAGGGTTCTCTATCGTTGTCCCTTTAAATTCTACCAATGGGCCTATTTGAGTAAATGGAACCGGAAGGGGTTCCTAATTGATCATCCTCGACCCTAATCTTTGAATGATATCGATTATGTACATCGGCCCAGGCCACAGCTGGATATTCAATTAAATTCTGCTTTATTTGTCGTGATGCTATCAAACTTCGCTCATTCGAACCTTGAGTAAAGGCTTGAACAACCCAATCATCTGTGACCGGGGGTAGGTCCATGCGTTCCATTTAGAACTGAGATACAAATTTCTTCCATTTAGAACTGAGATACAAATTTCCTTAATATTTCATTATCGTCTTGTATCACCTTGAAGAGGTTCCTAACTGCAACATTTATTTCTCCAGTGTGTGCCTTCACGAACGAATCTGCAAGCATGGCGAAGGAATCAATGGAATTGGGCGGCATTTTTTGGTACGATATCATCGCCCCTTTCGATAAAATCTATCCAATTTTTTTTTCAATAAAACGGGTTCAATATTATCGTCTTCTAAGTCATTCCCCTTTTATTGTGCATATATAAGAAGTGATGTGCTCATTCAGGTCAGTGGTCCCATTGTATTTGGGAACTTCTAGCATACAAAATTTCTTCGGAATGGGCTTTGGAGCCACACTTAGAGAGAAAGGCTTCTGCACGAATTTCTTCGAATCCAAACCCTTTAGAATATGAGGTACTCCCGGTATTTGGTCAACCCATGAGCTGCACATTTTTACCTTTTTATCATTACCCTCGATTTTTTTTCACCTGATTTGATCCGTTTAGTGAGCTCCTCGAGCATTTTCATAATTGCGGGGTCAGTCCCCTATCTGTTGGCGTTCGATTTATCTGGTACAAGTTCAACTGTATGAACAACTTCTTGTGATGTCTCGAGCTCAATTCTGCTTGGTGCTCGAGATTAATTACGGAGTTGCGCTATCGAAATTTGCTGAGTCTGCATCATTTCAAATATCATTTGAAGGCTAATTCCACCTTCTTTACCGATATGTGCATTCTGATCTGCTTTTCGGGTATCTATACGGATGTTACTTTTAGGGTCGATGCCCAAAAACCCATTAATGGAAATATGAGAGCTAACATCAACTGGGTCCACGACCGGTGGTCCATCGGGGTTGACTGGAGGTACTCCATTTCCCGGGAAGACTATGTTCTCGTTCACGCCATGAAGACCAAGGTTGTTGTATGTGTGAGTGCGTGCTACTTGAGAGTTTGACATGTTTATTCCTGAAATCAAAGAAACTTATGAGAACAAGCATAAAGCGGTGTGTGTTATGAGGATTAATATCTGGCAATCACTATTATCCTTAGCACTACGGTGGGTGCAAAAGTGTTTACCCTTAAAATGAATAACAATTAAACTTATAATTTGGTTTTAAGGATGCGTGATTTCAACTAATACCAATTGATAAATTCAAAGAGTAATAATAGAAATTAACAATAATATAAAGTAGACCAGTGTTTGAACGTAATTCAACCCTCGAGCTTGAATACTGTTGAACCAATCGGGGCAAGAACGTTTAGAAATATAACAAGCTGATAAACAAGAATATAAGTTGGACAGAAAGTATTGTATTGCTTTGATATGCGTGAATCTGAGATGCCTACAAAATGATTAAAACCCACTTTTATATAGTAGAGAAATCCTATCTATATGGGACAATTTTCATTATGAAAGTAAATTCCAAGATTAGCATAAACAATCATCCTTGATTTGATCTATTCTGAGATTTTCACTATGATCTTCGACTAGTCACAAATATCTCGTTTTTCTGTTATTGCGCTTTGCTCGAAGTATGCCCTATTTGGTTTCGATTGCTACTGGCCTCGATCTCAATAGGCACCTTGATTCTCGAACTTGGTACCTTGTCCTCGTGCTTCGGCCTGATATACTGCGGGGTCGACCTTCAATGCAACTCCCTAGTCTCGATCAAATAGTATAATCCCATAGGTCGGATTTTAACCGTATACAATACTGACTATATTTTGTTTAAGCGATTAGATGAATGATTATTTAAGTTAATAATTTTAACGGTAAAGGTCCAAATACCCCCCCCCCCCATACTTTGCGAAAAAGGCCAAATATACTCCTCGTTAAAAGTTTGGCCCATATCCAACCTTGTCGTTACACTATTGGCCCGGATACCCCCCTGAACTTTAAACATAGCCAAATACTCCCCTGGACTTTACGATAAGGTCTATATATAACCCTCATTTTTTTTAACTTTTTTTTTGTAAAAATATATTTACAAAAACTAAAAATATTTTGTTGAAAATAATTTCTTCAGTTCTTAAAAACGAAAATAGTTTGTTAAAAAATAATTTTTTTTCTCTTTTTATAAAAAAAAAAAACAAGTTTTACAAATTTGTTTTTCCGTTTTTAAAAAACTGAAAAATGAAGAAAAAAATATATTTTTCAAAAGCGAAAATAATTTGTTGAAAATATTTTATTCAGCTTTTGAAAAAAATATTTGTTTAAAAACTGAAAACAATCTAATCCTCTGTTTTTACATTTTTTCCAGTTTTTACAAAAAAAAATATTTTGTTAAAAAAATAATTTTGCAATTTGTTTAAAGTTTCACAAAAAGAAATGTCTTTTTCTTTTGGAAATGTTCTAATTTCTTTTTGTAAAACTTTAAAAAAATTACTAAAATCATTTTTTCATCAAAATATTTTTTTTTTGTAAAAATATATTTGTAAAAAATGTATAAAATATAAAAACAGAGGAATTAGAACATTTTCAGTTTTTACAAAAAAAACTTTTCACTTTTCAAATTATTTTCGCTTTTGTAAAGTGTTTTTTTCTTCATTATTTAGTTTTTTAAACTTTTTTTTTGTAAAAATTGGAAAAACAAATTTATAAAAACTCTTTTTTTTTAAAAAGGAAAAAAAATTATTTTTTAAAAAATATTTGTCATTTTTTAAGACCTGAAAAAGTTATTTTCAACAAATAATTTTCAGTTTTTACAAAAAAGAATTGTTAAATAATAAGGGTTATATATAGACCTTATCGTAAAGTTCAAGGGGTATCCAGGCTAATAGTGTAACGGCAAGGTTGGATATGGGCCAAACTTTTAACGAGAGATATATTTAACACTTTTTACAAAGTATTGAGAGGAATTTAGACCTTTGCCGTAATTTTAATAAAGAAAAAAATAGAGTAGAGAGGATCTTCTAGATTTGAAGTTTCCACATTCCAAGGACAAATCTCTTTAATTTTACTGTTTATCTAAATGAAAAGCAATACGAGGAGAAATTGGGTCCTGACTGACAACAATAACTTCTGACGAGACATTAAAAGCTCACAATCTGCTACAGTAGTAGGAGTATTCAACTCTCAATTAAAACGAAAATGGCTTTTCATCCTAGTAGTAATAAATACCTTTAATGGGAAAACGACTAGTACACATAAAAGGGAAATTTTCAGATATTAATCCGAAGATCTCTAGAAGCTTTTTATCAAACTTGACTTCTACGTATTGAATAGTGTCCACTTATTCTGTTGTATCGTACAATTGGATCACAATGTACTAAATTGGGCCTTTTGAATAAGCCCACTATTAGTAGGATTGGCGTGAGATAGTTACTTTTTAGGAATTTTTATATGTGTATACCATATAGCAAACCTTATTACCAATCATGTTTAAGACTTGTATTTATTACATTTAAGCATACCAAGTTTTAATTTATGTACCATAATTCAAATTAATGCTTTAATTAAGTTATCATTAAATGTAGGAGTGTATTTAGGGATAAAATCTCCCAATTTATTTTGTTACCCGCTTCCCTCTCTTCTAATTTTTAAATTTTTCGTTCCTCACCCCCCACCCCTCCCCACGATTTTCCCATAGTTCTTTTCTCCCTCATGATTTTTCTTTTGTTCAGTTCTTTTCCTCTTTTGTTCAGTTTTTTTTCCTATTTTTTCGAGGATTCGCCCAAACTTCAATCTGGAAAAATATTGAAGTTATCTCCATATTCTTCAAAAAAATCAAAAACGAAACATTCAATAAAAGCTAAAAAATTCAGCCCTCATAATATTTCAGAAAAGGTATTTTTATTTAATATTTCCGCGTAGTTTCTGGAAACCTTTTAATTTGTCTCAATTTTGAGGTTTAATTGTCGTTATTTTTTATTTTTATATGAATCGTTAATATATTTGTAGTTAAATTGTAGTTATATTGTGGTAGATTTGTAATTGTTTTCAGTAGTTTGTCGTTAAATTGTAGTTATACTGACTTTTTTTTATTGTAGTTGTTATCAGTTATTATGTAGTTAAATGTAGTTTATTGTACTCAATCCATTATATAGTAATTACCCGCCTTGCAGTTTAATGTAGTATAAATGTAGTAATTTTGTAGATACCCTTAAAAACAATACAACTTTATACAATATTAAAACTGATTTGTAGTTTATTTGTAGGCATTTTATAAAAAGAAATACAAAATTTTGTAGTCTACATTTTTTTTCCAACATAGATCGTAGTTTAATTGTAGTATAAATGTAGTAATTTTTTAGATACCCTTAAAAATAACACTACTTTATACATACTTAAATTAATTAATAATTTATTTGTAGATAAATGTAGGAATTTTGCATAGTAATAGGACCTGTATAAAAAAATGATGTGGAATCTCGTACAGAGAACTATGCAGAGTAATAAGACCTGTATTTGGAATTATGGATGTTAAATATACTAGGATGAGAATATTTAAAAATAAGTTCTTCGCCATTACCAATATTAATATTTGTAGTATCAAATTTTTGACGCATGCATCGGCAAAACCGTTTCTGGATTATTATATGGTTTCTCCCATATTAAATAATTAAATAAGAATTTGTGTTTAAATTTGAATTTAAGGTCACTAAATCAATTAGGATATTCTTTTCCTGATTTTTAGCGCGCCATATTAGGAAGATTTAGCTACTATTAATTACTAATTAATGAATGGTATAAAAATTGTAGAAAAACAATGCACAAGGCGGGTAATTTACCAAATATGCATATTTTTGTAATAAGGTTTCATATATGGTATAGATAGGAAAAAATCCATACTTTTTAACATGGTTTTAGTTTTTATTTAGTATTTTAATGTTGAGCAAAAATAGTTATTATTTTATCAAAATTAATATAAAAAGATAGTTATACTCTTTCTTCATGAGTGTTGTGTAAATATAAAGAATATGGTGTCCTGAACATTTACACTGCACACATGAAGTTAAGGATGACATGTCCTTAACATTTACACTGTAGATATGAAGTTAATGACATTGTGTCCTAAAGTTTAATAACGAAAAGTACAAATACAAGATACTTTGTCCTTAATATTTATAGAGCATTTATAAAGTTAAGGACACCATGTCCTTAATATTTAAATAACACCCAGGTCTAGCATAGGGATATTTTGTCCAAGTGGATAAAAATTTATTAAGCACTGGCTAAAGAGTAAACACATTTTAAACGGTGGCTAAAGAGTAAAGACTTCTTTCTCTAATTAGTGGCTAACTGTGCACTTCCCCCGCTATTGCCATAGCCTCGGATTCAAGCCCATATTAGTGTGCTAGATGAGATCTTACATAAATAGCCGACCATATCCAATGTTTATGTTTTCTAGCCATATGCATTAATTTTACACAATTATAGACATATAATACATAAATTATGCATATATTATAATTTTATTGACTAGTTTTAATTAAAAGATTGAGTGATCGGTTATTTAGGTTAATTCTTCTTTTTGAATCTTAAGAAGATGAATTTATGTCATCATCAAATTTGACAAAAAAAATCATACTATTATAAAAATATATCAGTATGCGGTTATTAGTTTAGTGACTAATAAAATTAATTTATGTGAAACTTAATAAAATTGAGTGAATTTTTAGTTAACAAAAAATAGTTTAATGACTTCTAAACCAGTAACTTTTTTCATTATGAACAATAAATAAAATAGCAATGTATTTTTTTCCTTCGTTTTGAGCTCGTGAGCGATGTTTTGACAAATTAAGTCTCTATTCTTTAATAACTTTTGCTTTCTTTTCTAAAGTCGTGTCATAGGTCAAAAGAGCTTAGGTGTATGGGTCAAAATCGGACTTAGGAAATTAGTAACAACGCCGAGGTCGACTGAAGCCCAACAACAAGCAGTCTCTGAGTAAGCCGTTGAAGTTGAGGTCGAATAGCGAGGAGTAGGAATAACGGCTAGTGTAGTCTTGGAACTCGAGATGGGAATATTCTTTTGAATATTCCCTTTGTTATTCGTTTTTAGGGTTTCAGAGAACAACCCTTATAAATAGAAAGAGAGAGAGAAGAGAGGCACGTGAGATTCAGTATAAAAAATTTTATTGTATGAAGTTGACCCTTGAGAGAAAATACAAGGTTCACCTTTCCATAGTGATTGATTTTATCGATTATTCTTCCCTTTCTCTCACACGATCCAAGAAAGCATTGTTTATACTCTTGTTTACTGCATTTTGTTGTCAGAATGAAGAATCTTCCATTTCATTTAATATTTGGGTGAATTATTCTTCCTATTTATATTTATTGCTATTTTTCATATTTATCGCTCATCATTCATTCTTCATTTATTCTCCAACATGCGTATTTAATGATTGAATACACGACTTTGAGCACTAGGTAACCGTTTTCATTTAAACTCTTAGCAAGATCTAAGACTTATTGTGCTGGACTAAGATTCACCTTTCACCTTAGTTATCTTTTAATTAGTTTAACAAAGAGTACTATACTTTTTGGTCAAGCAATCTGACGCCGTCAGTGGAGAGTTTCTAGTAAAAATCATTGTCTTTCTAGATCTACAAAAACACACCAATAGCAAAGTAAAAAATTTACTTTCCCCTACTTGCACAATCTTACATGGCAGGAAATGGAGAAGAAAGACTAAAAGTAGAGGCAAGCCTTGCTACTAATCTCCTAAATACCTTCAATGAAACTCATTGAGAATGTGACACCAAACGCTTCACCCAGGCAAATCGATTCACTCTCTCCTCTTGGCGGCATTACCATTTCTCATAGAAAGGGTGACTCTACGTTGTGACGACCCAAAGGGTCATCACCTATTTTCCACATCTGTTCTATGCTTCCGTGGCCTTGAAAATCTCTTTTTATATTGCCTCATCTATAAGCACAGTCCGGGGCGTAGCTAAAACGTTTTTATGTTTAAATATGTAAATTTTGTGAAACATTTGAAGAATTTTGATATTAATATGATTATAGTTGACTTTGGTCAATATTTTTAGTAAACGGACCCGGACCCGGGATCGAACTGTCCCGAAAGGTCCGTAGAAAAATATGGGACTCGGGCATGTGCCAGAGTCGAAATCCGAGGTCTTGAATCTGAGTAAAAGAATTTTTCTGTTAAATTATTTTTCTGAAATTATTAAGGAAAATGGAAATGAATATTTATTATAAGACTATGGTAACGGGCTCGTGTTTTGGTTCTGACGCCCGGTACAAGTCTTATATATTATTTAAGCACTTTCTGTAAAGTTTGGTCAAAATCAGACATTGTTTGACGTGTTTTGGAGTATAAGTTCCAAGTTTCAAAGTTTATAAGTTTAAAAGGAAAATCATGAGTTTTGAGGCTTGATTCTATGTAAATGATGTTATTTAAGCGATTTGATCGAGCGAGCAAGTCCGTAGGATATTTTTGAGGTTGTGTGCATGTTTGGTTTGGAGCCCCGAGGGCTCGTGTAAGTTTTGGATAGGTCACAAGAGCATTTTTGAAGTTAAATCACAGCTGATATTTTTCCTATCTGGTATCTTCGCATTTGCGAAGAATCTGTCGCAAATGCGAACCAAGGGAATCCTAGCACGTATCGCAAATGCGAAGGGCTACATCGCAATTGCGAAGGGGCAGGGATCGCAAATGCGAGGCCCTCTTCGCAAATGCGAAGGCCCCCACATCTGCATAGTGTTCGCAATTGCTAACAAAGAGTCCCATTTCCCACGCCTGTGCCTTTTGCAATTGCGAACCAATGTTCGCAATTGCCATATCTGCAGCTAGCAATTTTTATACATAGTCGAAATTTAATCACTTTTTACCATTCTTTCAAAACCCAAATCCCATAGGCAATTTTTCAAGAGTAAACTTCATTCCTAATCACTTGTAAGTCAATTCCTACTCAATTCTTTTAACTTTTTACATCATTAAACATGTTTTCCATTTGAAATCAAGGATTTTCGTGGGTGAAATTGGGGTTTTTGGGTAGAACCTAGGTTTTCTATAAATTGGGAAGTTGGACCTCGATTTGAGGTCCGATTTCAAAATAAATCATATATTTAAACTCATGGGGGAATGGGCAACTGGATTTTGGTTCGAACCTCGAGTTTTAACCACGTGGTCCCAGGGGCATTTTGGGAAATTTTGAGTAAAACTTTGGGAAAACCATTTTTATGCTTTCAAACCAATTCATATAGTGTTTATTAAAGTAATTGAACAAATTATGATTAGATTTGAGCGAATTGGAGGTTGAATCACGAGGTAAAGCAATAGTTGAAGGTTAAGCGGATTTCAAGACTTTGAGGTAAGTATTTGGTCTAACCCTAGCTTGAGGGAATATGAGTTTAGTCTTGTTGCTAATTGCTAAGTTATCGAGTATGATGAATAGGCATGGTAACGAGTATCTAAACATTGGTGTCTAACATGACCGTGAGTCCTTATAATGTGATTATCATAACTGGCTGTGAATTTCATGTTATTGGAGGATGTCTATGTATTGTGAATAACGCGTGAACAGTAAATGATCGTCAAATTGTTTGGAGCGTTGGCTCAGAATAGTAAAATGAATTGTAAGATAAGTAAAGTAAGTAAAAAGGAAACGTTGTTGATTGCTCCCTTGCCGGGATGATTGAGCTGTTAATTGTATTCCCTTGTCGGGATAATTGAACTGTTAATTGTGCTCCGTTATCGGGATGATTGAAATATTAATTGTGATCCCTTACCGGGATGATTGAGCTGTTAATTGTACTCCCTTGCCGGGATGATTGAGCTGTTAATTATACTCCCTTGCCGGGATGTTTGTGTCACGACCCAAATTCCATACCATCGGGATCGTGATGAAGCCTACTCGTGGTAGCTAGGCAAGCCAATTTCCTAACCCTCCTTTCATTAAACACATTCATCATGTTCTCAATTTAATAACAAGAATAATAATAATAATAACGTTTACTACGGAAGTCTATTTCATAAAAACTGAATATAAGTGTAAAATACTCAACATAAATCCTCTACCCAAGATGTGGACTCACTAACTCACGAACTACTAAAAATAACTACACATAATGGTCAGAAAGAAAAGTAATAACTGTCTGTCTCGAAACAATGAGACTACAGCAATAATGAAAACTATAAGAAGAGATGCCGGGCCTATGGACGTGTGCAAGCTACATCAGTCTCGAGAATATGATAATCCTGCTAATGAAACTACTGCTGCTGCTACTGCTCAAAACCTGGACCTGTGCAAAAATGCACAGAAGTGTAATATCAGTACAATCCGACCCCATGTACTGGTAAGTGCTTGGGCTATCCCGACGAAGTAGTGACAAGCCTAGGACCAGACACTCACATAAATCTGTGTAGTTTTATATACATATGTAGCACAGAATAGCAAAAATACTGAGCAACACAAATAGAAAGGGAGGGAACATGCTAGGGGAAGTACAATCGATTATACATAATTCATCAGTAAGGTAAAAACAGAGTGCAACAACCAGTTATCACAAAACATGAAATTGAATAGTTGCACGGCATCACCCTTCGTGCTTTTACTCTCATCCTCACCAAGTAATCAAATAAAAGTGCACGGCATCACCCTTCGTGATTTTACTCTCATCCTTACCAAAGTCACTCTTCGTGCTTTTACTTTCATCCTCACATTCATGGCACGGAATGATCTTTCGTGCATGATTTAATTAGCAATGGCACAGAATGTTCCTTCGTGCATAAATAGTAAAACAAGGAACGGAATGATCCTTCGTGCATAAATAGTAAAACATGGCACGGAGTGATCCTTCGTGCGAATATAATTAAAAATGGCACGGCATCACCCTTCGTGCTTTATTACTCTTCCTCATCCAAACAACAGTCACAATCAACGGGCAAGAAGAATGAGTTAAACAACAAGTACCATCCCGACAAGGGAGCAATAGCAACAACACAATAAGGTCCCAGCAAGGGAACAATATACAACCTTCACAACCCGGCAAAGGCTCAATAATATAACATAGGAAAGTACCATATTAGCTCATAACATATATCAACAAACGACTCACGGTCATGCTAGACTCTGGTGTATAGATGCTCGTCACCACGCCTATACACCACACTTGATCATTTAGCAATTAGCAAGTTATTATACTCTCTCCTATTCCCTCAAGCTAGGATAGATCAAACACTTACCTTAAAGCCTTGAAGCCCGCTTAACCTTCTACTATTGCTTTACCTCGTAATTCAATCTCCAACTCGCTCGAATCTAATCACAATTGGTTCAATTACTTTAATAAACACTATATGAATTGGTTTGGATGCATAAAAATAGTTTTCCCAAAGTTTTACACAACAATCCCCAAAATTCCCCCGGGCCTACGTGGTCAAAACTCGGGGTTTGGAGCAAAATCCGGTTACCCATTCCCTCACGAGTTCAAATATAAAATTTATTTTGAAATTGGACCCCAAATTGTGGTCCAAAACCCCCAAATTTAGGAACCCTAGTTCTACATTAAACTCCCAATTCCCTCATTAAAATCCTCATTCTGAAATTGAAATTATGTTTAAAGATGTTAAGGAGTAGGGAAAATACAGTAGAAGTCACTTACCGATCGTTTTGAAAAAGGAGAGTTTTTTGGAAAATTGCCTCTTATGTTTTGGGTTTTGAAAAAGTGTAAAATAGTTGAAGATCTCGGTTTATATATACTTTTCGGGAAGCTGGCACGGACCGCACAAAAATGCCATGTGTCCGCGCCTAAAAGGGGAAGAAACATGCACTCTCTGAACCTACCCAGCACGGACCGCACTGTTTTGGTGCGCGGCCGTGCTGGTCAAACCCAACCCCTCTGAATTTGGCCACGGGGACCCATAGAATTACATTGTGGTCGCGTGGTACCCAATGCGAACCACACTGTTTTGGTGCGCGGCCACGCTGGTTGAGCTTAAACCGGCGCCTTCTCTAAACCAATCCACGCGGACTGCACAAAAATGTATTGCGGCCGCGTGAGACCTGTTGTACTGCAACATCTAATATTTTTAAGCTAAGGCCTCCCAGGACCTACTCAAAACTCACCCGAGCCCTCGGGGCTCCAAACCAATTATACTCATTGACTCAAACATCATACAAACTTGCTCGAGCGATCAGCTCGCTTATATACATCGTTTTCGAGGCATTAGATGCGCCTATCATTCAGAGGCGGAAGGGCACGACACCAACAACTGTTGGACATTGAAAAGAGCAGTCGAAGATCTAATAGAGTAAATGAAGATAGTGGTAAGGTATGAGGAGGTCCCAAACGTGACTAACAATCCTTTGTCCGTTCACAACAATAGGCCATTGATTGGAATGATTTGCGAAGACAAAGAGTTTGATCCTGCTTTGAAGACCATAATCGCCATTGCCAATGCAGAGAGAAAGGCTACGACACCCTTGAGTAAAGAGAAAGAGGAGAAGAAGTTTGAGACTCCCAAGGATGATTTTGAGAAGAAGTTTGAAACCAGAATAGAGACCGGGATGCTCCCGAAAATTGAGATTCTCTATGTCCCCTGAGGCCGTCCAGAGAAACCAAAAGGGCTCAAGGTGAAAAAGGAAATGCCAATGTACGTACAAAAAGGGACCTATGTGGTCCAAGGAGCAACTAAACCACCTTGTTTGAATTAATCGTTAGTCATCGGACGCACACCGCAGAAACCGATGACGGACCCATCCACAGTGCCTTGGAATTATCAACAGACAATGATCACCTACAGAGGCAAAGAGGTCAAAGAATAACCATCGGGAGTTGTTTCTGTTGAGAAGCTCTGGGACATACAGGAAGTAAACAATGCTACATGAAAGCGCTTCCCAATCAAGAAACTCGTGAGCGCTGAAAAAGCAGAGGTCTTTTTCCAAAAGATGAAAATGCCAGGTTTCGAGGTGGTTGATCATTTGCGCAAGAACCCGGATCAAGTGTCCATGCTATCTTTGCTCATGAGCTCACCCGAACATCAAAAGATCCTGCTGAGGATTTTGAATGAAGCATATATGCCGACTGACACTTCTATAGAGTAGCTAGAAAGAATGGCCGAACGATTCTTCGCAGACAACCAGATCTCGTTCAGCAAGAGCGATCTACCACTAGAAGGAGCAGTGCACAACAAAGCCCTACACCTGACCGTCAAGTGCGAAGGTTACTATATGAAAATGGTCATGGTAGACGGAGGTTCGGGGGTAGACATATGCCCACTTTACACTCTACACCGCATAGGAATTGGAGCCGAAATAATTCATCCCAACAATGTATGCGTGCGAGCCTTCGACGGTGTAAAAAGGGACATGATTGGAGAGATCAATTTGACCCTGACTATTGGCCCGTTAGACTTCGAAGTAACTTTCCAAGTTTTGGACATGGACACGTCTTACAATTTTCTTCTAGGAAGGCTATGGATTCACGCAGCCGGTGCTGTACCCTCCACCTTGCACCAGTTGTTAAAGTATGAGCATAAGGGCCAAGATATTGTGGTCCACGGAGAAGATAAACAATCAATCTACCGACATCCATCAATCCCATGCCTCGAAGCAAGAGAAGGAGGCGAACACATAGTATACCAAGCCTTTGAAGTAGTAGTTGCCGATCAACATGAGGAAGGAGACCCTTGTCCCCAACCCTTCCTTTCTAATGCGTCGATCATGATGTCCAAAGAAATGATTCGACGAGGTTTAAAACCAGGAAAGGGACTCGGGAAATCACTGCAGGGAATAACAGAACCCATCACTCTACCCTCCACTAAGAAACTCTTTGGGATAGGATTTCACCCTACCTCAGAAGATGAAACATGGGCCGAGGAAAAAAAGAAAGAAAGAAGGTTGGGCTCTGCCGCAACCATTGCCACATCTATACAAGATCTTTGCCCGACCCAAATATGTCAATGAAGACGATGAGGTGTTCATGGCAGAGGAAATAGAAGATATTTGTGGAGCTATGAGGCAAATGCTTTACAATCTCAATATGGTTCAGTTGGGAGAAGGTACTAGCATTGCTGAGGTGTTGTATGTGGGACCAGAGGCTAAATTGAAAAATTGGAAGGCTACGCCATTCCCAGTTAGGCGGGAGTTCTGGTAGACTTGTCCTGTCATTTTCCTGCATCACAAGTTATTTCAGGGTGTAACTCGGATGTTTTTCTTTGTTTTCTTGTCTTTAATTTCCCAAATGTAACCCTGTTATCTTCCCAAATTCCAAGAAATGAAATCAATATTTCATCGTTATTTTTGCATTCTTTATAATTCCTATTATTTTCTCTTTTTATTCTCTCTTTTCAGTATAATAATGCGGCTTTAAATAACATGACATGCTTGCGGACTTCACGCTCAGATCTGAACACTGCCTAATTTGGAAATAATGAACCAAGAATTGGAATACGATGAAGAAGAGGATTTTAGGGAAATAAATCGAGAATTGGAACACTTTGAGAGTAAATCTAAGCCAAATTTGAATGACACCGAGCCAGTTAACTTGGGAATCCCCGAAGAGATCCGAGAGACCAAGATAAGAATCCACACAGATTAGAAAACTCGAGATGCAATAATTCAACTTTTATTTGAGTTTAAAGATGTGTTTGCTTGGTCTTACAATGATATGCCATGATTAGGGGTCGATCTAGTGGTACATAATTACCAATCTACCCTGACTGTCTCTCGGTGCAACAAAAGCATAGGAAATTCAAGACTGACATCAGCGATAAAATCAAATAAGAAATCACCAAGCAGTTAAAAACGGGGGTAATTTGAGTGGTACAGTATACCACATGGTTGGCTAATTGTTCCTATGCCAAAGAAGGATGGGAAAACTCGAGTATGCGTGGACTACCGAGATTTGAATAAGGCAAGTCCTAAAGATAACTTCCCTTTACCAAACATCCACATCCTCGTTGACAACTGTGCAAAGCATGAGATAAAATAATTTGTGAATTGTTATACCGGATATCATCAAGTGTTGGTGGATGAAGAGGACGTCAAGAAGACTGCTTTCACCACACCTTGGAGCACTTACTGCTACCTAGTCATGCCATTCAGTTTGAAAAATGCTGGAGCAACATACATGAGAGCCATGACTGCCATCTTTCACGATATGATGCACCAAGAAATAGAGGTGTACGTGGATGATATGATCGTCAAGTCCAGAACTCAGCGCGATCACGTCCGAGACTTGAGTAAATTCTTCGAAAGGTTGCGAAAGTACTATCTGAAGCTGAATCTGGCCAAATGCGCCTTCGGAGTCCCATCAGGTAAACTCCTGGGTTTCATAGTCAGTAGGAGAGGTATTGATCTGGACCCAACAAAGATAAAAGCCATCCGGGACTTACCTCCTCCAAGAATGAAGAAAGACGTAATGAGTCTTTTGGGCCGACTAAACTACATCAGCAGGTTCATCGCCCAATTGACTTCTACGTGCGAGCCTATATTCAAATTGCTGAGGAAAGATGTCGCAATCAAGTGGACAGCCGAGTGTCAAGAGGCTTTTGACAAAATCAAAGAATATTTGTCGAATCCTCCAGTCTTATTCCCGCCGGAGCAAGGGAGAACTGTGTTCTTGTATTTGACAGTCTCGGAAAACTCCTTTGGCTGTGTCCTCGGACAGCATGATATAACAGGGAAGAAAGAGAAGGCAATCTACTATTTGAGCAAGAAGTTCACTAGTTAGGAAGTCAAGTACACTTTGCTGGAAAGAACGTGATGTTCTCTGACATGGGTTGCTCAGAAATTGAGACACTACCTCCAAGCTCATACCACTCACCTCATTACTAGACTGGATCCTTTGAAGTACATATTCCAGAAATCGATGCCCATCGGAAGGTTGGCAAATTGGCAGATCCTTCTTATTGAGTTCAACATAGTCTATGTTACCCGCACTGCGATGAAAGCCCAGGCGTTGGCAGATCACTTGGCCGAAAACCCGATTGATAAGAATTATCAACCACTGAATACCTACTTTCCAGATGAGGACGTAAACGTAATAGAAACAATCCCCGAGGACACCCAAGCTTGGAAAATGTTCTTCGACGGAGCAGTGAACGCTAAAGGTGCAGGGATTAGGGCAATTTTGATCTCTCCCGCTGGTCAGCACTACCCAGCTACGGCCAGGCTCCGTTTCTTTTGCACAAACAATACAGCTGAATATGAGGCATGCATCATGGGCATAAATATGGCGATTGATCAGAATGTTGAAGATTTACTGGTCATGGGAGATTCGGATCTAATTATCAAACAAGCCCAAGGTGAATGGGAGACCCGAGACGCCAAGCTCCTCCCTTACCGACAACATGTGGATAATCTTGGCAAACGATTTGCATCGATAGAGTTCAGGTACATCCCATGATGTCACAACAAACTGGCTGACGCACTTGCCACTCTAGCTTCAATGCTACCTTATCCAGGCAACGCCTACGTCGATCATTTGGAAATCCAAATTAAGGAAAGACACAGTTATTGCAATATAATCGAGGCATGGCCAAATATCCGGCCATGGTGCTACGATATAAAGAGGTTCCTGAAAATACAAGGGTACCCTGAACATGCTTTGGGAGATCAGAAGAGAACCGTCCGATGAAACGCAAGTGGTTTCTTTCTGAGTGGTGAAGTTTTGTACAAAAGAACCCCGGATCTCAATCTATTACGATGTGTGGACGCCGAAGAAGCCGGGAGGATCATGCAAGAAGTACACGCAGGAGTGTGCGGGCCTCATATGAACGGGTATGTTTTGGCCAAGAAAATCTTACGAGCTGGTTATTATTGGATAACTATGGAAAATGATTGCTTCAGTATCATCCGGAAATACCGTCAGTGCCAAGTGCACGGAGATCTGATTCATGCACCTCCGACAGAGCTACATCCTATGTCGGCACCTTGGCCTTTCGTCACTTGGGGCATGGATGTAATTGGACCAATCGAACCAAAGGCATTTAATGGGCACATATTCATCTTGGTTGCCATCGATTATTTCACAAAATGGGTCAAGGCCATCACTCTCAAATCAGTCACTAAGAAAGCCGTGGTGGATTTTGTACATTCGAATCTTATCTGCCATTTTGGTATACCTGCAACTATCATCACAGATAATGTTGCGAACCTGAATAGCCGTTTGATGGAAGAAATATGCGAACAATTCAAAATAACGCATAGGAACTCCACTCCATATCGGCCCAAAGCTAATGGCGCCGTCGAAGCAGCAAACAAAAACATCAAGAAGATTTTGAGGAAAATAATCCAAAGTTCCAGGCAGTGGCATGAACAGTTGACTTTTGCTTTACTAGGATATCGCACCATAGTGCGTACATCAGTAGGAGCCACCCCATACCTGTTGGTTTATTGAACCGAAGTTGTGATACCAGCGGAAATGGGAATTCCCTCGCTCTGAACCATTGTCGAAGCAGAAATTGAAGATAGTGAATGGGTCAAAACCCGATTGGAGGAATTAACCTTAATTGATGAGAAGCGGATGGCTGCAGTCTGTCACGGATAGTTGTACCAACAAAGAATGGCTCGTACTTACAACAAGAAAGTGTGACCCAGAAATTTTGAAGTCGGGCAGTTGGTGTTAAAACGCATCCTTCCCTATTACCAGGAAGCGAAAGGAAAATTCGCTCCTAATTGGAAGGGTCTGTATATCATCAGGAAAATACTACCAAGATGAGCATTATATCTGGGCGATGTCAAAGGAAATGATCCTTAAACCACTGTGAACGCAGACGCAATCAAAAGGTACAATGTCTAAGCTTACTTCGATGATGTCTCTCCGCAGTTTGAGATGATGAAGGCTTTTTATTCCTGCTTCCCAAACGCTATCCACCCTTTGCAAACCATTTTGAGCGGGTTACTTTTCTTTGGCTACCCTCTTTGGAATCCAGAACCACCAATCAACCATTCAAAAAAAAAATCAATCGTCAAATGATATCCTGAACTACGTTCTGACTTGATTCCAAAAGGATACGTAGGCAGCCTCTCCCTGAGGTTCAGTCACACCAAACCAAAAATCCAAATCATCCCCCGAAATTGAAACTGGGGCAGATGTTATAATGGTTCAGCCATTAAGCTCACCAAATGATTCCAAGGTTGTAATCCCATCCACAATTCCTTTTTCCCAAAAAACCAAGCACAAGTCCCTCGGATCAATTGCCAAAGCATGGACGCTACGTGACATTATCAAGGGAAAGCAAACACTCAAAATAGAATGAGATAAATAAGAGAGTCTTATCGGTGAAAACCTTCGGGCACCATGAGATGAAAAAAGCAGAGAAAACAAAATAAGAGAGTCCGTTTAGTAAAAACTCGCAAAGAGCGCTATCGGGCGACACTAAGAAGAGAAATGAGAGAGTTCAGTTAGCGAAAACCCGCAAAGGGCACTATCTGCCGAAAAAGAGGTATCTCATCACTGGAAGAGCTGGCAAGGTTTCTTGGTTCGGAGCTACAAGAAGACAAAAGTGTTACAGGTCGATCATCCAGTCCAAGAAGCATGTCATGTCCATTTTAAGTCAGTATGCACCCTAGATAAGTTTTCTTTCTCCCTAAAAGGGATATTTCTACTTTTTCTCTTAAATTCATCTTTTCCACTCCATATTGGTTTTCTTTCCTTGGAATATCTTTCATTTTAGCCCCAAACTCTGAAACTTGTTACAAAGGAAAAGATGGCAGAATTAGTTCCACAAGGCTTCGCCTGACAGAAGCCGAGGAAAATACCCCGCCTCAGCCAGTGCATTAGTCTGATCCTGACTGACCATTGCTTGTTAACATTCCCTAAAGGAAGAGCCTTCGAAAAAGGAGAGAGGACCAAAGACAAAGGTCTTTGAGCGATAGAATGAGGCAAAAATCCAGCGCCCGCACGGGCAAATCATCATGAAGGCCCGAGGTTCGAGTTCTGTTAAGTTCGAGAGAATCCCCTCTCAAAGATCTCCGAACATCAAGTTCCTCGATGGAAATGAACAACCGTCCAGCAATCAAGTTAATCAAGTCCACAAAACCAACCACCTTTGTAAACTAACAAGTTGTTCTTTGTTAAACGTTTAGAACAGGTGCAATCCCAGCAACCATGCGAGAAATGGACGCAACCTGAAAGAAGAGGCAATGTACAAGCACAGAAACATCTTCGTCGCAGAAAATCAACCAAAGGTGAGTTTCCTCTCTGATTTACTCCCCAACTGTGTAACCCGTTGAATCTCCTTGGAATAACTCAAGGAACCACCTTTTCCTTTTTCTAGGTCTCGGCATAACCCGATTACCCCAACAGCATAACCCATCAGACCCAACGACATAACCCATTGAATCTTCCTGGCATAACCCAAGGAGCTATCTTTTTCTTTTCCAGGTCTCGGCATAACTCCGTGACCCCGACGGCATAACCCATCGGACCCAATGGCATAACCCGTTGAATCTCCCTGGCATAACCCAAGGAGCTTGTCTTTTTCTTTTCCAGGTCTCGGCATAACCTGATAAACTCGACAGCATAAACCGTCGGACCTAACGGCATAACCCGTTGAATATCCCTGGCATAACCCAAGGAGCTGTATTTTTCTTTTTCCAGGTCTCGGCATAACCCGATGACCCCGACGCCATAACCCGTCGGACCCAACGGCATAACCCATTGAATCTCCCTAGCATAACCCAAGGAGCTTGTCTTGTACTTTTCCAGGTCTCGGCATAACCCGATGACCCCGACGGCATAACCCGTCGGACCCAACGGTATACCCCGTTGAATCTCCCTGGCATAACCCAAGGAGCTGTCTTTTTCTTTTTCCAGGTTTTGGCATAACCCGATGACCCCGACGATATAACCCGTTGGACCCAACGGCATAACCCGTTGAATCTCCTTGGCATAACCCAAGGAGTTGTCTTTTTCTTTTTCCAGGTCTCGGTATAACCCTATGACCCCGACAGCATAACCCGTCAGACCCAATGGCATAACCCGTTGAATCTCCCTGGCATAACCCAAGGAGCTGTTTTTTCTTTTTTTAGGTATCGGCATAACCCGATGACCCCGACGACATAACCCATTGGACCCAACTGCATAACCTGTTAAATCTCCCCGGCATAACCCAAGGAGCTATCTTTTCTTTTTCCAGGTCTCGGCATAACCCGATGACCCCGACGACATAACTCATCGGACCCAACGGCATAACCCGTTGAATCTCCTTGGTATAACCGAAGGAGCTCTCTTTTTCTTTTTCCAGGTCTCGGCATAACCCGACGACCCCGACGGCATAACCTGTCGGACCCAACGACATAACCCGTTGAATCTCCCTAGCATAACCCAAGGAGCTATCTTTTTCTTTTTTCAGGTCTCGGCGTAGCCCGATGATCCCGATGGCATAACCCATCGGACCCAATGGCATAACCCGTTGAATCTTCCTGGCATAACCCAAGGAGCTGTCTTTTTCTTTTTCCAGGTCTCAGCATAACCCAATGACCCCGACGGCATAACCCGTTGAATCTCCCTGGCATAACCCAGGGAGCCGCCTTTTCATTTTGCAAGTCTCGGCATAACCCGGCGACCCCGGCAGCATAACCTATCGGACCTAACGACATAACCCATTGAATCTCCCTGGCATAACCCAATGAGCCTTTTCTTTTCCGAGTCTCGGCATAACCCGGTGACCTTAATGGCATAACTCGTCGAATCTCGGCATAACCCTACAATGTCCCAACATCGCCTCGATCTAGTCACAGGGATGCCCCATCGTAACGTGACCGCTTGAATATGTCATAACTAACTCATGAAATTTTTCTAGTACAAACTGGGGTAGAAAAATTTCATTCGTTTGTTCGTTTTGGATATCTCAAAGCAGGTTGATCCCAAGAAAGTGCAAGGCGTAAGAGGATCAACAGAACAGGTTTCCCTCCAGCATGATAGAATAGCAGAAGGAAAGAAATGAGCTTGAACGTCAAGGCGAATGAAAGGGTGAACCACTCAAAATCTGATGGAAGTCGCAAGCCCTGCTAATCCTTTTTCTACTCAAAAAAGATATAGAAAGAATAAATACTCACAGCCTGAGAGCATCAAGATTCAGATCGAAGTTTGTGGCAAAATCAGCTCAGACTCAAGATCAAGTTCCAAAGAATCATAGATAGGAATCTTGTAACTCATAGTTGATAGGCACAATTAGTTTAATTTCAATTTTTCTGGTGTAAAAAGGAGGTCAGTAACCAGCAGCAACAAAAATAGTAACAGCAAAGTCTTAGTCCACGGTAGTCCTAGCTACCGAAACTTCCCGAACTACATTGACCTGATTCCTGTTTAGCCCAGGATACGTAGGAGGCCTCCCAAAGCAAAGGCTCGATCAAGATCTTTTCAAAATGCTTCAGACGGAGTACTCCAACGGGAAAAAATCGCTCGAATCCGCTCATTTATCATTGCACGAAAACCCTTCGTATTTCCGGACAAAGAGGGGCAGCTGTAAGCACGTTATTTTTGCCCTGTGAGAAAATTACTCCAAAAATTCGAATAAAACAGTTTTGTGTTTGTTTGCAATTTTTGCGAACTTCGTGTTATTTTTCTTTTTATTTGTTTGTACCTATGTGTGAATTTTACTTATTTACATTAGTCAAAAACAAAAAATAATATTGCATTTAGGACCCAATTTTTCAATTTGGAATTAATTGGTATTTTGTTAGTTTAAGATTTTTTAGTCTTAATTAATTAAGAGATGAAAAAGAAGAGAAATAGGAACTAAAATTGGACCAGCTCGCCCCAATCTAGGCCCAAATTACCCTAATCTCAGACCCAATCACCCGGTCCAAATCACCCCAATCTCAGGCCTCACCAAATGATGTCATATCGGTGCTCTAAATATGAACCGTCGATCAAGCTGATCGAATGGTCCAGTGCATTCCTCGTCTAAGGCCAAACGACGACGTTTAGGTAGGCTCAATTAGAGCCGTTCATCTAACTTGATCCAATGGCCCTAAACTCTTCCTTATACCCGAACCATTTCACCCTTAAACCAACCCCTTACTAAACCAAACGGCCTCGTTCTGCATAGAAATGACCCCGTTTCTTTCCCCACAATCAATCTGATCCATTGAGATCATTTGATCTAACGGCTTAGATCGATTGAAGCAATTAAACATGCCAAATGCCCATCCCAACCCCCCATGTGTAACTCAAACCCCAGACCCCTCCTTCGTCACTCTCAGAGATGAAATAACGCCTCCGCTAAACCACCACCCTTCGCCTACCGAAAATCACCTCACGGCAGTTCCGGTACGCCAACGACCCCCAATTTTACACCATAGAACCTCCATGACCTCCCCGTCCTAATCCCCATATCAGTTAATCTCAAATCCCTTCCAGCCATTTCGAATCTCAAATAGAAAATCCGCCGAAACCCTAACTTACCCAAACACCTCCAAATTAACACCCTGAAGCCACCAGACCATCCCCTCCCCAAGCCCACACCTGTTTTCCTTCGAACGGAACTAGAACTTTTTGAATCCTGATTCTTTGTCAAGAACCCTAATAGCTGCCACTGATTCCTAGTGGCAGTGCCGCTTCCACTCAACCTCAAACAGCCCTCACCTAACCTCCCTCGCAACCAAAACGGCATTGGTTAGGTTCAAATCAAACCCAAATTGTTTGAACCCCAACATGAGTCCCAAGAGCCCTGGAAAGACATTCAAGACCGTTTGAAGGTTTTGGTGGTTCAATGGCTTTAGTCAAGATGTTCTCAATTGATAACATTTGATTAAAGCCCATTTGGCCTCAAAAATCTCGAGTCCGAGTTGGTCCCAAGCCTGTTTGGTTGCGAATTTCTCTTCTCAAGGTATTCCCGTTTGCTTTCTTTTATCTTCATTCAACTATCTCTTAGTTTTAGTTTTTATTAGTATCTCCATTTTTTTTCCAGGTTATCAATTCTTATGTTCTCCTCCTCAAAGCCTTTCTACTTGGGCGTTATCTATTTTACTGATTGTCTTTGAATGTTGTTTGTTCTAAGATACACATTCGCTTTGATTAGCGTCGTCGAATAATTAGTTTCGTATTTTTTCTACCTTCGACCTGAGTACCGTGAATCATTAATTTGTTTGTCAATTATTATTATGTGCTGTAATCGACCAAATCGAATATCATCGGTTAATTTTGTAGGCCTGCTTGTTAGAACATTTGGACAGAAATTAGCACTGCTAATTGGGTTCGGAGTCACTGTTGAATTAAGATTTTTGACTGTTTGTGATTCTAAAATAGGACTGGAATTGGATATAGCTATTTTAATTTTAGTTTAGAAATTAGAAGCCAATAGCTAGGGTTCAAAATGTACTGCACATGGGAGTGGGTAGTGGAACCTGCTTTACAGCATGATATGCATTATATTTTAAACTTCAGGTGATTTTTAAAATAGAAAGGCCATGCCTGGATAGTCCTAAGTGGAACTGACAGTCTTTATAGGCCGGAAAAATCAGAACATGAGGGGGGAAATTAGTTTCTTAATTGCCTAAGTGCTCTTAAGAGATGAAAAGGAATCAAAATATGGATACAAATAGGGGGAAGCATTAAGACACAGAACAAATTTTAAGAAGGGGGAGAGGCAGGCTAATATACACGGGTATATACACTGTTTTTAACCATCAGCTTTGGCGTTCTTTAGCCATCAGTTTCAACAGTTCTTTTAGCCCGGTTTAATTCTGCTTTGTTCTTCAGTCCATAAAGTTTCTTTTGGGTTTACTTAAGCTCTGTTTTGTTTGTTGGTTGGTCTTGGAGTTCTGCTGTTTGGGTTTTCTCAAGTTCTTTGTGGGTTTGATTTCTTTTCCTGAGATTTCAATCTGTTCCCCGGGCTATCTACCACTGTTTCATAGTGGCTTTAGTTTGTTGCTGGGATCTGTTTGCTACTGTGTTTGCTTTGTTTGCTGATTGAACTGCCTACTGACTTTTCCACCACCATTTTTGCTTTCGAATTCCAGGTATGTATTCGAAACACAGCTGATGTAATTGCTTGAACCGAGAGATCGGGTATTGAAATGAAGTGTTGTTTCATAAATCATAGTTACGAATAGATGTTAGTTTTTTTATGTCTACCTAGTTATTGCTTTCAGCATGTATAAATTGAAATGAAATCTGCCAGGCTTGGATTGTCTATTAGTTTAAACTAGGACTGTTTTTTGGATTACTGTTAAAAATAGATACCAGTTTTCATTCATGCTTAGCTAGTTTCTATTTTTAAGTATATGTTTGGATTTGTATAAGGTTAAGGAAATTTAAACTGTGTAAAAGCTAGCCAGTTCGAACTGGGATTTTCTTTGAAGCTTTAGATAGATAATTTGTTAAAGTCAAGTAGTTTAAGCATTTTAAGATGGTAGTTTGATTTATGTTAGCCATTAATATAGGATAGCTTGAATCACATCGAGTTTCTTCGCTTGATTTCCTTTAAATCCATTTGTAGTTAAGCAAACAAGATAAGTAGCCAATGTTCTAGACGCCAATGCTAGTTCGACTCTGGTCGCATAGTTTAGAACTCGTCAATTAACATCAGATTGAGAGTAGTGAAATCCAAGATAAAGAGTCTCACGTCTAATAATGAACCATGGTGAATTATTTCTACCTGACATAGTTGATTAATTTTCTCATTAGTTTATACCGTTCAGTCAATCTTTGGCCCTAATTTAACAAGTCACATATACGATACCGTCTTGTATAAGTCTTAATTGGAAATAATCTCAACGGACATTTTTAGATGAATCGATTTTTGTCTAGTCTAATAATCGCTTTAATCGGCATAGGTTAAAATAAGTGATCTGGGCACATTTTGATCTGTATATTCGTCACTAACCTGGGTCTAGGTCAAGATCAGACCCACTTTATTCAAACGTCGAGTGTATAGTTTTAACTTAATAAAAGCGTTTTAATGTTATTAAAGGAACATGAGTTATAACATGTATTAAAATCAGATATTTTGGCCATTCACAATAGTTTAAGCGACCGTGCTAGAACCACGGGATCTGGGGGTGCCTAACACCTTCCTTCGGGTTAACAAAATTCCTTGCTTAGAATTTTTGGTTCGTAGATTTCATTTGAAAAGTCGAAATTTCCTCGATTCGAGATTTGAATAAATTGGTGACTTGGGACACCTTAATTTATTCCAAGTGGCGACTCTAAAATAAATAGAATAATCCCGTTTTAAATATTGTCGCTTAAATTGGAAAAACTCCCTTGCACGTTTTACCCTCCCGGGGTGTGGTGCACCAAAAGGAGGTGTGACAGACATGCTCCAATGAGGTGATAGCAAATTTTTCTGAATAGGTGCGGTATGACTTGCTATAGTCGTGTCTGTCATATAGATAGTCAAACGGGATGCAGGAGTCTTTCAAACAGGTTAAGTCTAGGTTTTTCTTCAATCCCATCATCTTAAGGAAACCCCTTCCTTTGCAATTTTCTGGAATGAGCAAACCCAGAGTCTCCTAATGAATTCTAGCTAGACCCCCTATCTCTTCAAGTAAAGGAGTCATTTCTAGATCACCAAAGTGGAACACATATTTATCACTATCCCAGAACAACGTCGCGGACTCTATGATTCTATTGTTAGGATAAATCTCTAGGAGAGAAGGACGATTCCCTAGGTACTTGCAGACGAGTGTTTGATCACTTGAATAGAGGTCGTTCCACCAATTCAGCAGCCTTGGGTGAATGTTGGTTACCATGCCAAATCTGGGGATTTCGTGCCTCATTTTTCTGCAAAACAGAGTGTTAGGCCCTTACCCCCACCAGAAGCGACTATTTAAATCAATAATTAGCATAAAAAAAATACTTAAGTTCTCTAAATAAATGCACAGAACGTGGAGGTGTCTGTTTGGGTTTCAAGAAAACCCGGTGGACTTTGGACAAGGCTATCTTAATGAGTCATTATGTGGACAACATAACTGACTCGACTAGATTTGACAAGGATGCATGTACGATTTAAATGGAATAAAGTTTCTATTTTTGAAGTGCTAGACTGGCAACCTTGGGCGGACAACTCAAGAGGGAAAGGCATGGAACCTTCGACTACATCGTTGATCGATTGGTTTTACCACAAATACGCCTTTGCCAAATTTAGGGGGTGATAGTATTGGAAGTGCGTAACTACTCATTATAAGTGTTGCTATAGTATTTGTTTGGCACAAGTGGAATATGATGTTGAATATGCAGTTTATAAGGATGAAACAAATTGACATGTATTTTCATGTTCATACAATAAAGTTACAATGATTGCTCAAAAATTACAACAACATTGATGAAAAGCGGTAAATAAAAGTAATTAAAAAAAGAAACAAAAGAAACTAGTCAGTTTCAAATAAAGACATTAAATAAAATCAATAAAAGAAAGCAATAAAGTCACGTATAGCATGCAATGGCAAAAGCCTAAAGAAATCCCCAGCAGAGTCGCCATGCTGTCGGCACCCCCTTTTATTCCTTGCTGAATCGGGTTCACGACATTCGGGAAGACAACTCGTTTTCCTCTTTGGGAATTGGGTTTTTGAGAGTTTGGAGAGTCGCCACCTAATAATTATAGTGCTTTAGGATACTTTTTAGGAAAATTAAAGATGAAAATCAGAGTTTGGGTAAGGGCTCAAAATTATCTCAAGGGGAAGGTGTTAGGCACCCCTCAAGATCCACTAGTGTGGTTTCCGGCCATGCTATAATTGTGACTTTAGATGAAAATGTAAACAAACAAGTACAAGAAGCACAAAATGTTAAAAGAAGTGCTGAAATTTGAAGGAGCAATTTTTTGTAAAATGTGCAAGTAGAGGGAAAGGTTAAGTACTTAGTGCAAATAATCCGAAAATCATGTGAGAAGCAGAAATTTGAAAATGCAATAGCTTTAGAGATTCAGAAAAAAATTTGTTAAACTAATAAATAAGGAGAAAGGGGTCCTAGGCTTATACATTACATGGATCATCCACACGACACTGGTACTTAATTGTACGCAGAGTGTTATCGTAATCATCATCTTCATGTCTACCCTTTGCACCCCATTAAGGTATTAAAGCGTAGAACGGTATCATTTACTCATCAAATGCTACTACCCATCTCAATCCTATCAGTTCCAAGGTATTACCACTTTTAATCCTAAAGGGTAAAGAAATGGATGGAAGCTTTTATGGAGTTTAAAGGATAAAATTCTAGCTCGACATTCAAAACAAGTAGCAAGTAAAAGGGGAGAACAAACAATCATACAAGGCTCAAATTAACCCCAGAAATCAAACAATCATGTAGTTTAGCATGCCTTAACAAATACTGATTTGGTCTTAGATTAAAAATTAAGTAGCGAGCGGACTAGTTCAACACATGTATTTAGACAGAAAGTCTGCATTAGGCAACTCGGATACAGTTTTTTTAGGGACTGACCCAATTCATTAATTAGCCAACCCCTCTATCTATGTGTTAAAATAAACCTAAGCGTAGGATCTATTAATTTCAGGAAAGATACAAAAAGTTACCAGTAGTTTTCAAGAAAAAGATGCAAGTTGATTTTAGAAAAAAAAAGTTATCAGCTTTGGCAAAGAGAAAAGATGCAAACTGATTTTAGAAAAGAATTACCAGTTATTTCAGAAAAAATGCGAACTGATTAAAAGGTTCAGGAAGGTGCAGATTGATTATTGGAAAAAGGTTTACCAATTTTAGTGGGTTTCAGAAAAAGAAGTAGAAAATTACCAGTTTTTGTAAAGATAGATACGAGTTTCAAGATTGATACCGTTTTAGAAAATGAATGAAGCTATTGGAGATGAGATTTCTTATATGCATGCTTTCTATACGTTTGCTGATTTTAACACCCTTTCATGACATTAATAGGAGTCTTATACATATGATGTCTATATGCAACTTCGTTATTAAGTCTATAACGGTTTGCCTAATGACATTTGTATATGCAAAAATGCAAGAGCCTATAGACATGATCTCTATATGCGTAATTACGAAGCATGAATGTTAAATCCTATAGACATGATTTCTAGGTGATTTTAGTAAAGTTAAGCATCAAATCCTATATGTATGGTCTCTATGTGATTGAATCAGTATTAAAGCTCCTATAGGAAGGATTTCTAGTATGATAGAATAAATCCTAAGTCATGATTTCTACCCCTTTGGATGCAACAAAAGTAAAGACCCCTCCCACACCCTTTTACTATATTCCCTGAGTTTCATACAAAATTATTACAACCCAATGAATCAAAACTGGAAATTAAAAGATACATCAAAAGCTAACAGCTAGATCCAAGCAGCCTAATTCAACTATAATGTCTAATAACATGCGCTTGAGCCATTTCCGAGATCCAGATTTCCAAAGCCTTCTCTTTATACAAGGTGTTTCAAAGTTCCAAGGATACACCCAGGATACTAATAGAATTATTAGAATTGCAAGCCATGCAGAACTTATAGCTAGGAGTAAGTGCAAAGTTACAGGGAATTAGGGAGCCATGGCAGGTGGTGGTCATACCTAGCCACAAAGTAGGCTGACACACCCTTGACAACTTGATTGGTTGAACAAGTTTGGAGCAGACCTTTTGAAGGCCAGACTAAAGTATGGATAGTGATTAGGACACTATCAGACCAAAGTCTAGGGCTCAGACACATAGAGGGGGAAAATGAATGGGAATTGATTGAGTTATTGATTCAAAGAACCCAGTTCAGAGCCATGGACAACAATATTGGGTGTTTTTATGCCCTGAACCATAACTCACACACAACGGGTAAAGGGTAAGGGAATTCATAAATAAATTCAGAACAAACAAACAATTGCACAGATTATTTAAACATTGGATTATAAAGGAAAGAGGAAACATGTGACATATACTAGAAACAAATGGGTAGAATTAAATACATTTTTGTTGTGGCATGTAAACTAATTGAGACATACCAGTGTAGAAGCAAAAGAGTGCAGAAGAAGGTAAACAAAGTCCATAGTAGTGCAAGTATCAGAAAGAGAGAGTTTAAGTGAGAGCAAATTGTGAATTCAGATTGTTCTGTGTTCGTGTGTGTTCAAAGAGAAGGGAGGAGAATATTTATAGTTGTAAAACATGCAGAAAAGAAGGTAAAGATTGCAGTTCAGCAATAATTAGGGGAACAAGTGTCAATTAAAATCAAATCAGTATCAAAGACTTCATTTAATTAAGGAATTAAAATCAAACGGTAACATGCAAGTTCTCAATAAGGAAAGAGATCACATAGGCAGAATATGACTAATAAGGAAGTATTTCAAGCATAGTACATGTACGTAGTAGGTAATAGAGGCTAGGTTCATCAAACTCTAATCAAGGAAAGGTATATAGGAATCCAATGCCAATATAATCAAGGTAAGGGGATCAATCAACTTGAGTAGGAAAGGCAAGTATTCAAATAGGTGTGAGAAGTAGGGAAATCAGTACAATAAGTTCAAATAGAAGTGCATAGCCTTAGGTATGTGAGGTTGTACTCATGACAAAGAGTATAATCATATAAGAGTCACATAAGTCAGGTTTCCGTGACAAACAAAGGATCAGAAGCATGCAAAGAGTCGAGTGAAAATCATAGACGAGTTTGACAAGTAGCAAGAGCTAAGACCCAAAAGAATTACATGCTAAAGTAAAAGAATCAGATCGAGCAATCTCGAAGAGATGAAGAACTTCAGGAACTCAAACAGATCCCCAAAGAACTAGGGTTTACCAGAATCTATTAGATTTAGAGAAAATAAGCAGATAAACACATAAACAGCCTCAGAGTCTCAAATAAACACTAAAATTAGGGCTTTCACACTTAAGCAGTAAATCAAACGAACACCAACATGTAGAGTTAGAAAATCAAACAAATTCAAAAATTAGGGCTTTCCATCACCAATTAAACCTAGAGATGCTAAGCAGATGAATCAAACAAACATTTAAAAGACAGACTCAGAAACCCAAATATAAAATTAAAGGGTTTTGAAAAATGAGATTTTGGGGAAACTTCTGTAAACATCACACATAGCATAGATCTAGCACAGATCTAAACAAATAAAACAAAAAAGAAGCTTGAGTAGGCTAGGGTTTTTGAGAACCCTAAAGGACGAGAAAGTCTTGGAAGTCATGCAATTAAACCTGAGTTGATAAGGTCGGAACCAGGCTCAGGAGGTTAAGATAGCCAAAGCAGGGCTGGAAATGATTGGAAACCTCAAATGGGTGAAGGTCTGAGCGGACTTCGTTGACATCAGACCTCAAAATTTCGAGCACCAAATTTTACTAGTGAGGATAGGTGAGTACCAACTATCCATGGCCTGAGAAGCCATGGATTCTGGTGATCGGTGGTTGAAACGGGGTGGGAAAAGACTAGGGTTCCTGAGAGTTCGAGAGGATTTGAGAGAGGGAGAGTATCCAAATGTGGCTATCAGAGGAGAATATGGGGATTATAGTAGGTTTAGGTGAATTAAAAAGGAAAGGGGTAATCTAGACCGTTAATCAAAATGATCAACGGCCTGGACTAAAAGGTATCTGGGCGGTTTAGATAAACAGGTTATTGGGTTGGGTTAAATGGGATTTGGCTGGTCCGATTTTGGGTTTGAAATTGGGTCAGATTTAGGCTAAAGTTGAAATGTAAATGAGTCTACAATTGAAACGAATTGGGGCTATATTTTAAACAGCCAGTTTTCCCTTTTATTTTATAAAAATAGTGAAAATAATTTTAAAAGAAAATTAAAGATGCTGAACCAATTTAATAATACATATATATTAATTAAAAATACTAGAATTAATTTTACAATTATAAAACACTATTAGTTGTACAAATAGGCTATAATTGCATTTATATGCAATTTAGCTTTAAAATACCAAACAAATCTGTAAAAATATACAAAAATTACCTTAATTATATTTTGGTGTAAATATGAGAATAAAAAATGTTATTCACCAAAATGATAATTTTGGGAATAATTATTGGATTTTTACTGTTAAAATAGATAGTAAATTGATTTTAAAAATTCTTAAAATTTTGGGAATAATACAAAAACACTTGGATATGCTTATATATGCATGTATATGTCATTTGGAAAGTATTTTGGGTATATAAAATATTCAGGGAAAAATTAGGTATCAACAGAAGCATAACTAACGAATACACTGAATGGTATACTCAACAAACCCGCTTAGAGGGTGAGCAGAAAGAGTGTGCGAGTCGACATTGCCACAACCAATGAGCAACACGCCCAACCTCCCTCGACAGATATCACTCACTTTGTTAATGATGCAGGTAACGACACCCTCGCTACCATCCTTAGAAAAATGAAGGAGGCGGAGAATGATAGAAAAGCACTCCGCAACCAAATGAGAGAGCATCAAGAAATAGTAGATAAGATATCGGGCGTCCCAAAACGCATTCCAAAACGGGACACCGACCGATTTGTGGAACAACCATATAGTGACTAAGTCGCACCACATACTTTACCAAAACTTTCAAAATGTCGCCATACTTGAAATTATACAATGGCACAACGGACTTGGAGGATCATATTATCCACTATGTCATTGCAGTGAAAGGCAACAACCTCATAAAAGTACAAGTATCATCCATATTGCTGAAAAAGATTGGAGAGACCCTAACCGGCAGGGACCTGACTTGGTACTCGCAGTTACTTGCGCTCTCCAACGAAACATTCGAGGAGATGATAGACAAGTTCGTCACTACTCTTGTCGGGGCCAAGAAAGCAAAGTCAAGGGTGAACGAAATATTCATCATTAAGCAATCACCTGGAGAAGGACTCAGAGGCTTCCTAGCTCAGTTCAACCGTGAAAGAATGACCCTTTTGAATGTATCTGAAAGAATGGTGATGGCCGCTTTCCATAATGGGCTGAGCAGATGTGGGTCACGAGTGACGAAAAAGTTGCTAAGACGACTCATGAAATACCCTCCAACCATTTGGGATGAGATACACAATGCCTACTATGCCGAGGTAAGAGCCGACGAGGATGATCTTAACGGACCTACTTAATGTCTAACCTCTGTCCACATGGAGTCTAGGAAAGACTGAAGAAACAAAAGGAGCAGAGATCCAGCAGGGTCATGACCTAGTCGAGAAAGACATTATCCTTACGTCAGAGGCACCCTCATGCCACCTCCACATCACGACGAAGGAACATCTAGGACACAAACGGGAACCTACCAAAATAGGTGTGCCTCCCCTATTATCAGCTCATAATTTTTGTGTTTCCCCTTCAAAAATAGTCTACGCGTTGAAAAAGCTTGGCCCAAAGGTAAGATGGTCGCAGAAGATAAAGCTCGACCCAAGCACCAGAAAGTCAAATGCCCTCTACGAATTCCACTAAGAACAAGGTCACGAGACCGAAGAGTGCATCGCTCTTAGACAAGAGATCATGAAAATGCTTCACTAGCACCTAAAATAGTTGATGAGCGATCGAGGGAGGGCCAAACCACCATCCCCAGTTCGGACCATTCAAATGATCATTGGGGGAGGCAATGACTCATCTATCAACAACGTGAAGTTCACCATCACTCACAATCTCAAGCGATCAATCACCCATAAACGGTATAACGAACTCGAAGAAAGTATCATCTTCGATAAGTCAGATACCTACAGTTTGGTCTTTCCTCACAATGATGCCCTTGTCATTACTTTACGTGTTTTTGATACTGACATAAGACGTATCATGGTCGATGATGGAAGCAGCGCGTACATCATACATCCTCGAGTTCTCACCCAAATGAAGCTCGAGGACAAGATAGTGCCACGTTGCATCACACTAATAGGTTTTAACAATGTAGTTGAGAGGACATATAGAGAAATCATGCTGCCCGTCTTGGCCGGCGGCACTACTTTAAAGGCTACGTTCCACATCATGGACCAGGATACGACATACAATGGCATCATAGGCCGACCGTAGATACACGCCATGAAAGTTGTCCTCCATCTTGTACCAAGTCATTAAATTTCCCATCCCCTAAGGAGTATCTTGTATCCTAGGAGAGCAACGCACATCCCGAGAACGTTACCGCATCTCCCAAGGTTACACGTACACCCAACAGTTGAAAGGAAAAGTCGAGGAATCATAGCAATTAACAAAGTCAGGGTCGGGAAGCGACAAAAAGAAAGATGTTATCAATGACCGTGAAATCATAGAAGCCACGAGGACCTTGACCCTGTCCAACTAGTTGATGACAACAACAACAAGAAAACTTTCATCGACCATAAACTCCAAGATCCAGGTAAATTTCATCAGTTCTTAAAAAATAACGTAGACCTATTTGCTTTTCCCATGCAGGCATGCCAAGTTTTCCAAAAGAGATAGCAACTCATAAGTTGAATGTCGACCCATTCCCCCCCCCCCCAATAAGGCAAATCGGATGAAAGTTCAATTTTGCAATAAATGATGCAGTCCGTGAAGATGTCGAGAAACTATTATTGAATGGCTCTATCAGAGAATCGAAGTAGTTAGTGGGTCGCCAGTTTACTCATGGAAAAGAAGAAGAACACTAAGTGGAGAATGTGCGTAGACTTCATGGACCTGAACAAATCTTGCCTAAAAGACTCGTTTCTGCTACCCCACATCGACTAACTTATCAATGCCACAGCCGAGCACGAACTGGTGAGTTTCTTGGATGCCTACTTGGGAAACAACAAAATCCTCATAGAGGAGGACCAGGAAAAAACCACCTTCATCACCCACCAGGGGACGTACTACTACAAAGTGATATCGTTCGGGTTTAGAAACACAAGGCAATGTACCAGAGGTTGGTGACCAAAATATTTAATGATAAACTTGGCAAGACCGTGGGAGTATATATAGACGACATGTTAGTCAAGTCAAAGAGAAAGGAAGACCATATCGACCACCTGAGGGAGGACTTCGACTTACTCAGAAGGTACAACATGAAACTAAATCCCAAAAAATATGCCTTCAGCGTGACATCTAGAAAATTCCTTGGCTTCTTGGTATCGCAACGAGTCATCGAGGTCAATCCCAACCAAATCAAGTCCATAGAAGGAATCCCAGAAAATCTAACAAGCAAAAAGCAAGTATAAAAGCTGACTAGACATATAGTCACCCTGTCAAGATTCATCTCGCTGTCCTCTGGTATGTGCCATAAATTTTTTGGAATACTCAAAAAGTATAACAGGCTCCAATGGAATTCCGAGTGCATCAACGCCTAGAGGAATTAAAGGCATATCTATCTTCTCCATAGTTTCTCGCTAAATCAGAACCTAGAGAGAACCTCCTCGTCTACCTGACCGTGTCCAACGTTGCAGTACGTGTTGTCCTGGTACGATAAAATAAAGATATGCATTCCTGGATCTATTATATTAGCAAAACTTTGGTCGATGCCAAAACAAGTTACCCCCATCTCGAGAAGTTAGCTCTGGCCCTAGTCGTAGCTTTACGAAATTTGACCTTATTTCAAGTGCCACCCCATCTTGGTAGTCATGACTTTACCTTTAAGGAGTATCTTTCAAAAACCCAAATTGTCAGGCAAATTGGCCAAGTAGTCTATAGGCTGAGCGAACACGATATAACCTATCAGCCGCGAACGATGATAAAGTTGCAAGTTCTTGCTGACTTCATCGTTGACTTTAGTGCGTAGATAATGTTCGAGGTCGAAAGGAAAACCTCCATAACCTCCACCAAAGTACATGACCAATGGGGTTTATACACCGATGATGCTTCTAACGTATTAGGATCTGGACTAGGACTCGTGCTCGAGGTCCCAATAGGCAAAATGGTTTGCCAATCCATACGATGCCCTAGTATAACTAACAACGAGCGAATACGAGACCTTAATTGTAGGGTTAAAATTAGCATTCAAGTACAGAGCACGATGAGTCATCTTTCGACTCGTAACTCATTATCAATCGAGTCACATGGACTTTCCAAATTAAAGAGCAACAGTTGTAGAAATATCAGGTCGAAATTTGCAATCTATTACCCGAGTTCGACGAATGCCAGTTTGATCAAATACCCTAAGTGCAGAACATCGAAGTAGATGGCCTCACCAAATTGGCAGTGGTATCCTAAAGCATAATCGGAGAGGGAGATATGGTCACTCTCCTCTATTCATCACTAGACCAAATTGAGGTACGATCTATAAACCTTACTTGGGATTGGCGAAATTGTATTATCTCATAATTGCAGGATGACTTGCTCCCACCCGACAAAAAAGAAGCTAAGAAGCTTCGATTAAGGCAGCCAGGGACAACATTGTCAATAGTGACTTGTACAAAAGAACATTTGGTAATCCCCTAGAAAAGTGCTTAGGACCAAATCAAACATAGCGCATCCTCGAATGAGTACATGAGGACTATTGCGGGGCTCACACTGGCAACAAAACTCTCGTCAGATGCCTCATACGAGCAAGCTATTATTGGCCTACGATGAAAAAGGAAGCCGCTGACTTTGTCAAAGAGTGTGAGCAATGCCAAAGATCACCCGCATGATTCACCAAGCGAGCGAACACCTTCATTGAGTCACCTCACCTTGGCCTTTCATCAAATGGGGAATGGACGTTGTGAGCACGTGATTTTTGCCCTATATATGAATTATTCCCAAAAAACTCAAATAAAAAGTCTTTTCCTTATTTTTACAATTTTTTGTGAATTTTGGTGTTATTTCCTAGTAATTGTTGCCTTTTACAAATCATATGAAAATACAAAAATACATGTAGCCTTTGTGTGAGTTTTAATTTCATATTTTCAGTGTTAGTTAATAGTTTAAAAATTGTTTACATATAAAAGAAAATGACAAAAAATAACCTTGTGCACTTTTATTTTAATTTGTGAAATTTATTATAGAAATTAGAAATTAGTTAATTGTGCGAATTAGATAATAGTAA
Source organism: Nicotiana noctiflora (assembly GCA_032618575.1). Taxonomy (NCBI): domain Eukaryota; kingdom Viridiplantae; phylum Streptophyta; class Magnoliopsida; order Solanales; family Solanaceae; genus Nicotiana; species Nicotiana noctiflora. Next base: position 691,884 of record JASVEL010012608.1, read on the forward strand.
TATTAGAGTCAATTTGATCTTAGATTGTATTTGTTGTCATTTTAACAAAAAAATAATAATAAATAAAAATTTAATAATACAAAAAAAATAAAAGTAAAATCAAAAAAATAAAAAAGGGATGGGGTTGTCCATAAAAGGACGAATTGGACCAATTGCACAGGCCCAAAATGGGATGTAATACACAAATTAACCCCTACCCAATCTAGGCATGTGCCAAATAACCAGCTTGCCCCGCCCATAATTAAAACGACATCGTTTTCCCCTATGCGATCCTAGCCTTTGTTTCCATTTGATCTAGCGGTCTAGAATGTCCTAGGTTAAGGGTATTTAACTGTCGTATAGCCCTCCACCCTCCAGTCATCGTCTCGAAACATCTCTTCTCACAGCCAGTGTAATGCCATCGTCTGCTGCCACTAGAAATCTCCCACGGCGGCGGCCCATCTCCAAATACCCTCAAATTAACATCCTAGGTTCTCCTCGCTCCCCTCTATCCGAATCCACTACCTGTTTCTTTTAAATTCCATCCAATCCCCTCAAATCGTGGAAACCCTAGCTACCGCCGGCGAACATCACCACCTCAAATCCATCCCAAATTAACACTACAAGACCCTCTCTTCTCCCTCATCATGAATCCATTGCGCGTTTCTGTCAAATCCCAGCCTAGTTCGTCGAATCTTTCCCCAAAAGTTTTCGACCACGACGCCATTTACACCAATGGTCACCAAATTAACACCGTAGATTCTCCTCAGTCTCCTCATCTTAAATACCCAAGTCCCTTCCTTCAAATATGGCTGAAACGCCTCGAATATCAATTTAAATATTTTCCGGCGAAACGCTAAATATGCCAAATTATACCAAAGTGGCACAATATGATACTATCATCGTCCTCATGAAGATTCTACCACTTAAGGCATTCGAATGTCGCTGAAATCACTCGACTGTTATAATAATAAGAAGCAGAACCCTAGATATCGTAGGTGAGTCCATGTGATTAATTTATTTAATAAGATTCTTCATTTATTTATGTTCCATGATCACTATTCTGCTAGGATTAATTAATTTAGGTTTCATTTTCTGTTTGTAAATAATCAATAGTTTATTTTGCTTATTTTCTTCATGTTTGTTGGATTTTAAATAATTGATTAGTATTAGCATAAAGTCTGTTATGCATAGTTCGATTTTGTTTTAGTTTTTATTTTTATTGACCCTTTAGGCCATACTCAATGCTTGATTTTTGGTTTAAGTGAAATTTGATTTCGTGCTGTTAGTTCATAAGTGGATCCAATATTGTTAGAATTTAGAGTTTTAGTTAATGGTTCTTCTTGGTTTTGTGGGTGGTCTTAATTGACCTTGTTTAGTTAAAGGGGTATAGGTTAATGGTGACCTAGGTGAGTAATTTTAGGGAATGTTCAAGGGTGTTTGGGTAAATGGAATTAGGCAGAGGTGTTGTATATTATACCTGAAACTCCTATAACTTTCTAGATATGGGGTAAAGTTAGAATTTTAGAAAATGAGTGTATTTTCTTGAGCAAGTCAAGAAATAGAGGTTAAATGCAAATAAGAAGAGGGATTATTTTGTAAAGTTAAAAAATCTGATAGACTTCTTTTGTGCCTATAAAAGGGCATGCTCATTACTTGATTAATAAGTTTTTTCAGCCTCCAAAATTCCCCCCAAAAATACATTCTCTGCAAATTTGAATTCTAGATTTGAATTTCAAAAATCCAAATCCAAGATCTAATACTTTGAATAACCAAAAAAAACAAAAAGACTTCAAAAAAATCCAAAAAAAAATCATTGTTTCATTAGAAATTGTAGGTTAATTTTGGTGTTCTAGTTACCAATTCACATCTCCTAGTTCTCTCTTTCATTACTGAAATTTCAGAAGCATTCCTAGTTGATTTAGAGCAGTTTTTGGGTTCAATGATTTTGTTTTGGTTGTTTGTGGTTGCTGTTGAAATTACAACTCTGTCCGGGCTTTGTTTGAGTGTATTTATGGGTTGAGATTGAGTTTGCTATTGATCTGGTTCTCACTGACTGCTGCTACTGTACTTATTGTGCTAACTTCTCCTCAACTTCATTGTTTTCTACTTCCAGGTACATAGCGTGACTTTGATAGCTATGAGATGAAATGTGAGATGTGAACTTATAGTTGAAGCATGAAATGCAATTCAATTCAGTTTTGGAGCTGTGCACTGAATATGTAGTCTGTTTAATCAATTTTTTTTTTTGCTTTGCATTTGAATTTGATTTAGCAAGATGGAAATTGATCATGTAATAATGAACTGAAACTATTTGTATTAGTTTGACTGTTAAACTCTAAATCTGAACTCATTTTTTTTAAGTCTGTAGCTTCATTAAATGTAGTTGAACTCTTTTGTTAATTGTAGCTTAGAATTGGAATAAAGTACTTCCATAAATAGATTGAGAACCCTTACTAGTTGATGTTTTGCTATTTGAAATGTTAGTAGAAGAAGAATAGGGATTGTGAAAGGTCGTATATATAATGCTAGTAATTTGCTTCAATAATCCTCGTTCACTTATGGTTAATAGTGATAATTCGATTAAACATTAGTTATTATTTTATTAAGTTGTAGCATGAACAACATGTTTGGATCTAATAGACACATGAATTAGAATTGGTAATTTTCAGGGTATTATAAGAACTGGGTTAAAATCAGAGAATAATTATTCATTTTGTTGAGTTAATTAATTGAAATTGATAGTTTAAAGCCTTTAGTAGTTGTGCAAGTTGAATTGAAGTTTGGTTTAAATAAGTGGATGAGGGCACGATGGCCCATTTACACAAAGTTTCAAGGCATTTTGAATGGCTCAGGTCCCGTTTTGATGTATGCGTACGTTTGGGCCTGGGCCAAAGCTTTGGTAATACTAGCCTGAGTCATCGAGGCCTGATATTATTGAGTTTATCCCATAATAAATTAATTACTATTTTTATTTTTAGAGACGAATAAATAGAAAAATTATAGTCACTTAGGATTGGCCTTTAAATAAAAATAAGACGAGCCTCGCCAAATAAAAATATAAATTGTGGAGCCCTCGATAAATGCTTATACAAAATACTTAGAAACTTGGGAGGACCGTTTAGCGAATTTCACGGTCTTCCCCAAAGATAATAAATGTGTAGTTGCTTTAGGCGCGTATTTTAATAATACTACCTTCCTAAATACGGGTGCACATTTATGTGACCCAAATCTAAATCTCAACGAAGTCGAAATGTGTCAAAATCTACGGGTGCACTGGTGCGACGTGGTTCGAGATGCATTTTCACGACGTTGCAATTCTTATCAAAATAAAGAAATAATAAAAACGGGTTACTAATAAAAGGCACATAAGTTAGAACATGTTTTGAAATCAGATAAAATCAACTACAACAATTGAGCGACCGTGCTAGAACCACGGAATCTGAGAATGCCTAACATCTTCTCCCGGGTTAACATAATACCTTACTCAAATTTCTGGTTCGCGGACTATTAACAAAGTCATAACTTCCTCGGTTCGGGATTCAACCGGTGACTTGGGACACCATTAATCTCCCTGGTGGCGACTCTGAATTGTAATAATAAATCTTGTTTCGATTATCCTGTAATTGGAAAAACTCATTTACACCCTAGCTGGTGTAGTGAAAAAAAGAGGTGTGACAGACGTCGTCGGACACCTACTGGCAGGACGAGGTAATATATGATTTCTTTTAGTTTTAACTGACTATTTCTCTAAGTGGGTAGAAGCAGGTGCATTCGATCAAATACACGAGCAAGAAGTAATCATGTTCATAAGGAGAAACATTATATGCCGCTTCAACATCCCCAAAAAAATCATCTGTGACAACGGTCCCCAGTTCACTGGAAAAAAGAGCGTCGAGTTCTTCGAAAAATGGCACATCAAAAGAATACTTCGATGCTATATCATCTCGCAGGCAGCGGTTAGGCGGAATGCTCCAACAAAAAAATATTGAATATCATGAAAAAGAAACTCGAAAATGCCAAGGGACTGTGGCCAGAAGTACTGCCAGAAGTGTTATGGGCATATCATACTATGCCAAAGATGAGCACAGGAGAAACGCCATACTCACTAGTCTATGGGACTGATACAATAATATCAGTCGAGGTCAGGGAACTAAGCCTAAGATACTCAAATGAAAGCGGGCCAAGCAACAACGAGAACAGAAGGCAATACCTCGAAAAAGCCGAAGAGCAAAGAAACATGGCCTACATTAAAATGGCAGCTTAAGTACAACAGTCAGAGCGATACTACAACAAAAAAGAAAAGATCAGGACACTCAAAGTCGGGGACTACGTACTCAAAGCCAAAACACAAGCAAACAAAGTACCATGAGAAGGTAAACTAGGAACCAATTGGGATTGCCCATACAAAATCACAATGGTAGTAAGCAACGGGTCATTCCAGCTGGAAACAATGGAAAAACAACTACTGCCAAACAATTGACACGTTCCTACCTCAAATACTTTAACTTTTAAGGATAGACGTCTCCCGAGTCATATTCTTTTTTCCTTTACACGATTTTGTCCCAATTTGGTTTTCTCGGCTGGGTTTTTAATGTTGTGACGAAGAGAGCGTCTCGAAGATCAGTACAAGTTCAATGCTTGACTTATCAACTACTTTTCCAGACCGACCAATAAAGGGGCTAGATAGACTAGACTTCATATAGAACGAGACTTCTCCAATGAATGAATTAATAGAGCAAAAATATGTAAACTTCTCTAACGTATGTAAACTTCTCCAATGAATGTATAAACGAAGCGAAATACGCAAAGAGTCAAACATTCAAACTCGCTCAAATTGTCTCATATTCAACCTCGCTTGAATTTATTAACATTCTACGTCATTCGAATCACATAAAGAGTCAAACATTCGACCTCGGTCAAATCGACTAATTAGACCTCATTCGAATTTATTAACAGTCGACCTCGTTCGAATCATTTAAATAGTCAAACATTCGACCTCGCTTGAATCGACTTATATTCGACCTGGCTCAAATAATTCATAGTCATACACTCAACCTCGCTCAAATTGGCTCGTATTTGACCTCGTTCAAATCAAAATTAAACATTACACTTCACACATATCAACTCACGTTTTACCTCATTCGAACCAATTCAAAATCAATATACGGTTTTGCTCCAAGCAATTTATGTTTTAACTTTGTTTGGTTAAAAACACAAGTCGACATTCAACCCCAACCGGTTTGAATCGCAATCAATCAAAGTGAAATCGCATATGAAATTGTAACCAAGGCAAAAAATATTCAAGGATAAATAAGAAGTTCAAGAACAAAAAGCAATATAATTACAAAATGCCATCTTACAAGGGCCAGACAAGTGCCCACAAAATAAATAAATAAAAAAGAGGAGAGAACAATAGTATAGAGAAAAGCACACTATTCAACTGCGGCTCCCCCTCGTCATTTAAGTACTCATCTTCATCCCAAGCATCTGGCTCAATCTCGTCCAAATCTTCCTCGTCGTCATCCATCCCAGGCATGCTTGAATCATAGCTGCAAACGGCATGAACTGCAGGTGCCTTAACACGAGCATCTTCAAACTTCACCTCAGATGCTTTCCTGGTTGCTGTCAAACCTCTATATATTTCAAGATGAGCCTAAACATGGACCCACTTCTCGTACAAGTCTTGTGGGGCATTGGGATAAGTGGAAGCATGATAGGTAGATGGTCGAGCCTACTGTTGAACTTTCTCGGCCTTAAGAACAGCTATCTGCTCGTCAAATCCTCAACGTCTCCTTCCAATCTGCCTATCCGCTCTTTGAGTCGAGCCTCTTTAAGAGTAAATGTCTTTACTTCACTAGCTAGCTCTGATCTTAAGACACAGAGGGTGCTAGCTAGCATCACTTCCCCCACCACAGCAGCCTATCTAGCTCTCTCAACTCGTTCCAACTTTGCTGCTTTGGCAGCTAGCTCATACCTCAAGTCATTAACTACAGTTGCTCTCTTCTCAAGATCGGCCCATAAGGATGCCACTTAAGGTTTGAGGTCGATGCACTCAGCCAAGACCTCCTTGCTAACCTCGAGCTCTTCATTCTTGGTCTTCATCGTCTCTTCAAACTTGATGCACCTGCCAATAATCCTCATGAGCTCATCATCATTCTCGTTCAACTTGTCATCCTTCACGTTCAATTCATCATTCTTCTACCTCAGATCGTCATGAAAGGTTGGGAACAAAGCGTCCTCACCAAGCATACAAACCATGGCTTTGTGTTTGGTGCAAAACACTTTGTATTTTAACTCCATCTTCTTCTAGAGTCTCTTCCTCTTCTCTTCTACTCGGTCGCTCACAATTTCCAAGACGAGGGCATAATAAACAAATGAAGAACATTCAACACAGAAAAATAACATAAAAGGAAAAATAAATTGAAATGCTAAAAGGGGACTTACTTATCGTGCCATCCCGGAAATGCCTGATGGCAGGTCCGCATCTTTCAGCATCTGTAAGGTCTTGTTCTTGGGCTCAGCACATAGATGGGCCAAAAATGGAACAACTCTCTCCAAGTTGACCAAAAATTTAAAATCCACGGGGATGACAATATTTTGAGTGGACCCCTCGGTCCTCACTTTCACTCAAGTAAATCTCTCCTCAAAAGCCCGTACCTCCTCGGGGTCGATATCAAAACCGGACCCATAATTCTCCACATCAACCATTTTTCTTCTACCTCCAGTAGACGATGAGCCAACCTCAACTACCCCTGGTGTTTCCATTTCTGCAGCTTCCTCCGTTGTCTCAAACAGCCTAGCATCTGTGATAATCTCTAGTGAGGGAGAAGTCTCTATGGCTGAAGTGCATGTTGCCTCCACACCCGCGATCATGGCCTGTTCAGGTGCGACCATAGGCTCCACTCGTCGCCTCTTCAATGGTTTCGCTTATTCTTCTCCATGGGAAGATTCGTTCACTAAATGAACCATCGGGCAAGCTAGAATCTCAACTAATGGAGTGGTCGTCTGATGACCAGGATCGCTTAATACCGGAGTCTGGGAAGAAGTATTTCGCACAAACTCGGCCAACACGAACTGCATCCCAATCAAACCAACCGCCTGACGAAATACGGGGACATGAGCCTTCACCTTCTTAGAAGTTCTCTGACACAGCATCAAAGGAAAACTGTAAACGGTAAAAAGAAATGCACCACAGTAAAAGCAAAATAGCTATAAGTACGAAACTCGTCTTACCGGTCGAGGGCTTGAGCTCGAATCTCTTCTAGAAAGACGCCCATCATGGATCCCTACGGTGTAAGGCAAGACGTGGGCCACCTAATCACTGATATCAGGAACCAAAGATGGGGGATTCCTGTCAACATCAAAGAGAAAAATGACGTAACAAGTCACGAATCATGTAGCGAATGGAAGGACGTACCCCAAATAATAATACTTACGAGAAAAATTCCATTGTTCAAGAAAGTCGCTAGGGTTTTCCACCACGTATTTGGTTTTAATGAAGAAATAATGGGCCTAAAACTGGCGGTTCGTTCTATCATCCATCCCCGCCACCAACCCTTTAGTCATCATTTCCCTATGGAAGCTCGGCCCGAAGAGATGCAGTAAGTGGCGGATAGAGACTTTGCAACCGGAAAGCTCCGCAAACTTTGAGAACAAAGGAAGATCTTGTAAAGGTACGGAGAGAGTTGTGCAGGGAAGATGCGGTAGTACCGGCAAAACTCCTCCGCCAATGGAGGAATAGGAAGAGGAAGAGAATAGTATATCTGGAACGGGTAGGCGTAAAATGCAAAATATCCATGCATGTGAACTTGAACAACGTCGTCTCCAGTCAAAACCAGGTCAATGTAGGCTGGAATGTCGTATTTAGACCTAAGGGCAGCAAGTTGTTTCGCTTCCATCTCCGACTTCGCAAACTCTGGTTCAAGGGTGGGTTCCTTAGAGAAGTTAGACCTAGAAGTAGGGTTACGAGGAATGATCTCTTCCACAATGGGAAAGCTCTTATCCTCTATCACCGTTGATTCTCTGTCACCAGAAGGCACGACCAGCAATAATTGAGTTGGGTTAGAAAATTATTATGCATTAGGGGTCATGGTAGCCATTTTCTGATGATGTGTATACGAAGGGACATAAAAAGAAGAAAGGGTGGCAACGACAGTGGTTGTAGGAAGACAGAACACAAGAAGGAGAAAATGAAGCAAGTGTAGGTCTATAGAAACTAGAAGAATGCAAAAGTTTCTTTGAGAAGTTTTCCCCTCTGTATTTACATACATCAGAGGTATTATAAGCGATGCAAGAAACCGCCAATGTCCCCAGAATCGAAACGATGAGAGCTCGAAGAATGAGGCAACATATCAAGAAGATGCATAATGATGACGCATACGTCATGATGTTAGACTGCACTAGCCTCGTGACCAACGACTCTCGAAATGATGCATCATTGCTTTGGCTGCAAACACCACTACTTGATCACTATGCTAGAAAAAAGAAAAACATTTCCTAAGTTTCCAACAAATAAAGTCCGCTCATCAGGGCCGACCAGAAAGCGACCTCGATAAACGAGGGGACTATTGTAGGGGTCAAAATCGGACTTAGGAAATCAGGCGTGTAAGGGTCATTAAGTGGGAAAATGGTGTTTTGATTTGGGTAGAAAAGTCGAGGTCGACTGAAGCCCAACAACAAGTAGTCGTTGAGCAAGCTATTGAAGCTGAGGTCGAATAGAGAGGAGTAGGAATAACACCTAGTGTGTCTTGGGTCTAGAGATGAGAATATTCCCTTTTTTGTACTTTTTAGGGTTTTGAGAGAACATCCCTTATAAATAGAAAGAGAGAAAGATAAAGAGAGTGTGATGTTCTATACATCAATACCACATAAGAGGGGGTGATTTGTATGGTACCCAATTTTTGCTCTAGAACAACCTGGTTCTTCTAGGTGTTCTAACTACTGCAATTTGCGGAATAATAAATACATAAAACAAAGAACACGGAGATTTTTACATGGAAAATACCTGGCTCAAAAGATGAAAAAACCACGACCTACTACTCAGTAAGATTTCCCCAAAATTCTACTAAAATTACTAAGCCAAAACAACATTTACAAAAACTCTTTGTAAACCTAAGGATTAACTCTAATCCCAGTGTGGCACACAACCTCAACTGTTGCGACACTTTCAATTTAACTCTAACTTGAATACACAAAGTACCTAATACAATTGCTTCTAAATAAGCTGAAAGGTACAAATAGAAATTCCTACTACAATTGAACTAGAATAAGAATAAACACAATGGAATTGGTTCTTCTATCTCGTTCAAGTAGCTTCAGGAATGCACACTTATATCTCACATATATTGCTTGCAAAACAGACTAGCTCTATTGCTCTTAATTATGTTTTACTTTTGCGTATGTGCAATACCTGTAAAAGAGAACAAACTCAGTTAATTATTGAGTTAGAAATTAGAGCTTGTCACATCATCACTTCTTTTTTGCTCTTTGGCTTTGAGACTCTATTAGTTATCCTTAGACGATTTTGAGTCCTTGGCCAATACTAACTCCAATCCTTATCCTAGATTAGAATTGTGTTCTCTCCTCGTAAGGAGACTATTCTCTTTATCCCAACTACAACCTTTTCGATTTAGTTCAGAAGATATTGTTGCTTGATCTCTACGGTATATCTTCCTCACGTTCAACTCATGTGAAATGGTTGATATACACTGTGTTTCACCAGATGGACCAAGTCCATCACTGAGTTCATTTGTTAATCTTCAAAACTTCAACTGAACTTGGGCCAATAGAGAGGCACGTGAGGTTCATTCTAAAAAACTATTGTAAGAAGTTGTCCCTTGAGAGAAAATACAAAGTTCACCTTTCCATAGTGATTGATTTTATCGATTATTCTTCTCTTCACTCACACGATCCAACAAAGCATTGTTTATAGTCTTGTTTATTGCCATATTTCGTTGTTAGAAGGAAGAATCTTCCACATCAATTGTTATTTGGGTGAATTGTTCTTCCTATTTACATCTATTGCCATTTCCCATATTTATTGCTCATCATTCATTCTTCATTTATTCTCCAACATGCGTATTTAATGATTGAATACACAACTCCGATCACTTGGTAAATATTATCATTTAAACTCATAGCTAAATTTAAAACTCATTATGCTTGATTAGGAGTCATCTTTCACTTTAATTATCTTTTAATTAGTTTAAAAATGTACTATACTTTTTGGTCAAACATTAGGTAAATCGAAAATTGATTTGAAACCATTGGCGCTGAAATCTGAATATATTGGCTGGGCCACGTTGGAAAAAGTAAAAGATATCTGTCCACGTTTGAGAAGCATAGGCTCCCCCTTGTTGGAAAAATGTTTATCATTGTCCAATCATAGGTGGGTAAGGAGCAAAGAAAATTAAACGTTTGCAAAAGATAAAAATTTAAATTAATAAGATTAGGAAATAGTTACCTTTTTATAATAATATTCTTATATAATAGTTATTTACTATAAAAGTTAAGTTTTTCTCGAAATTGACTTTTATTTTATTTTATAATATATGTATTCTGTAACAATATTTCAATATCAGTCAAAAAAATACCAAAATAAACAAAACTGTTATAAAGAGGTATGATTGTAATACAACTTTATCAGTGCTTTTACAATAGGATTTGTCAATGTTGTACATATATTCTATGCTTTATATATTGTTAAAGTAATTTTTAATGTGGACTATGTATCCTAAATTAATGATAAGTTAGGTAAAAAAAAAAGTAATTAAAAAATGGAAGGTAAGTCGTACGAGCATTTCTCCAATTTCTAAAGCTTATATAAAGTTAAAGAACTAGACAAACTCGATATTTTGCATTAGTTCACTTTTTCCCTCATAGTTTGAACATATGTTCATAAGTTTCTTTATTTATATTTTTTGGTTTCTTTCCAAACTAAGTACCTTTCTGTACTTTTTGTCTATTTCTCTGTCTTTTTTGCTAAACAAAGTAATTTTAATTAAAAAAAAAACAATACTACGATTTATGGTGATTAATAAGTGTTTGCCTTCAAAATCGGATAACAACTACATTTATATGTGATTCCTAGGATACATGATATAACTTGATACAAACTAAGAAATTAGATTAATATTAAAATTAACGATAGGAAAATAAATGAAAACCACACAAATTGAGCAGCTTTAGCCTTTGAGTTTGATCACCCTCGAGCCAAGAAATGCCTCAACTAATATTCGGACAGAACAACAAGATGGTACGAACTAGAAATGATCAGTATATTGCTTTTTTTGTGCGTGTTACAATGTGTGTTTCAAATGATCAGACCCCTCTTTATATAGTAGAGGTGTTCTATTCTGATACAATTCTATACAACGTAAAATATCTCATGATTTGCTAATTAACTGGCCTCTCCTTGATACGTGCCGAGATTTTTATCGTGATATCCATCCAATCATAGATATTTTGGACTTATGTTATTCGGCTTGAAAAATTTCCCTCGATCTTGTTCAGTACCGGGGTCACGAGCTCAACGAAGTAACTTTGCACCTTGTCTCGATATAACCCAAGATTGAGCTTTAACATGTCAGTTTCAATCTCGATTGGTCACATAATAGGCAAACCCGATTCGACTGTATACAGATAGTCACCTCGTTTTTCGGAGAGAAGAAGACGAAAAACGATATGAACTTCTAAACACGATTTTGATAGATCATGACATAACCGACAAACGGTTATTGAAATATCCCGTTGGTCCAGTTACCAAGGTATTAAATGGGTGTTAGTTGTTGGTCTGCTACTATGGGTTTTGAACCTTCATTAGCACAAATATCCCAACTTTCATTCATTCAAACTTTATGTTTAAAGCTTCTTCTATTCTTGTTCTTCAAAAATCTCTTCACTCTCCAACTTTTGTACCCAATTTTTTTGAACCTTATGCAAACAGCTAAGAATACCTTCTTAATTTCCTCATCTTTATCTCTACTCTAAAATACCAAAAACTTCTAGGACTGTCCCACAAAAGGAGGCCACCTATTCAGCACGATCTACCGGCGATGGGACTGCAGCGGAACCATACCCTGAATAGTTGTTTCTGGAGGGTGCCCGATCGATGATGATTTCAAGGTTGAAAAAACTTCTTCGGTACTGGCCAATGCGATTCGGTCTCGAGATATACATGTTCGATTACCGAAGATCTCCTCTCCAAGGTCAAAGAGGAATGCAACTGGGTCGATAAGCATGTGGCGGTACCTTCGCCTGAGGAAGCAATTACTACCCACGTGGAGCATTTTTTACGTGTTTATACTTACCCCTTTCATGATGGGTCTCTAAAATCCGGTCATTATCGCCTTGTGCAAGAGGTACGAGGTGACCCTCAGTCAAATTCACCCCTTATTCTGGAGGATATTGATTCTTCTTCCTTTTTTGTAAACAAAATCGAGGGGTGTCCTTTCACACGCGATCATCTTATGCGCCTGTACATTCCCCGGCTCTATCGAGGGGGATTAATCAAACTTTCTCGCCATTCAAGTAGGGACCCATTCTCAGGTATAGATAAGGACCGGGATCGAGGTTGGATGGGCAAATTCAGTCGAATGAAGACCTCAGACTTGATCCCTGCCTCAGACATGCCATTCCCGAGAAATGGAACATGAAGCATAACTATCACTTCACCTTAAAGATTTTATTTATTGTTTCTCTCCTTCCCTCCCTTCTTATCGGTGTTTGTGTGGTACAGCCATGGCTTGGATGTCAGATGATGTTCCTCGACTCAAGGAGTGGGTTGAGGACCTTGTGTCACTAAGACCATATTCCAAGCGTGCATTGCGATAACTGTTGAAGAGTCTGTGGGAGGCCCGTAACCATGGTAAGTTTTCTTTTCTGATTTAAATGTCTGATTTTATCCTTGCGTTGTCGAATCCTTATCGATTCTATTTTTTTTTGTAGGTTTCCCCAAAGATGTTTCTATGAGGCCTCCATCCGGTGATGGGGATGTAACTCTCGAGTCCCCTACTCTGATGAAAGGTGATGAGAAGAAAAGGAAAAGGGCCTTGAAATCTCCAAACTCATAAAAGAAAAAAACCAAAGAGGAGGTCGGAGAATAAACCCAAGGAAATCACTGACGCTCTGCCCTCAAACTCGGTCCATCGGCTAAGGGACGAGTCCCAAGAAAAAGAAGAAGATTAAAAAGAGAAATTCAAGTTGGTGGCCCAGGTACGGGTAGGTATCTTGATATGAGAGGACTCCAAACCCTAAGGTGATGAAACTAAACCATCTCGAATCGAGGAGGTCAATGGGAGAACTTTAGATGAAGCTCTCAAACAATATAGGCGATCCCAAACCCGCCTCGAGCTAGAGGGGTTGAAAAGGAAACTGGGGCTGATGCTTCTCGAGTAGGGAAACGTTCCATGAAAGATGTGCTTGGAGTGATTGATATCATCGGGTCTCCTGTGTTCTCAATTTCATGATCATCGAGGCCGGCATGCTAAAAGAGCATCCACACGAGGGGCCTACATATATCAATCTTTTCTTCGAAGGTTAGAATCTACCACCTCGAAGGACGTCACCGAGTTCAGAGATTTATCGGTGCCAAAGAAGGTACTATCATCGGGAGCTATTGGGTCTTCCTCGATCCCAAAGTTAGTTGATCGGTTCCTGGCCTTGAGTGATGATCCTGACCGAAAGCGATCAATAGTTTTCTCTATCCCCTAGGACGTCCGATTATCTTTACCCCGGTGGGGGTTTCTAGCTATCTTCGATGATGGACAAGGTGGAAATTCCATGCCTATTCAATGAAGCTCAACAGGCATTGAATTGGGTAACTTTGAGTGTCTTTTTTATTATGACTTAGAGTTGTAAATAATCATAACACCTTGTTTTATGCTTGCAGGCCTCGGTACTACACTATGAGACATTCCTCTGATACTGGAAGGAGTTAGCCCAACACGAGGCCGAAGTTTTGGAGCTTATCAAGAAGAATGACACCTACAATCTTCTCAGTGAGAAGCTTCAGGCCGAGTTAGAAGCGGCTCGGAGGGAGCATGCCGATATGCCTAGCAGGTAAATCGAGTACTTCAAGATAGTGATGATTGTTGATACCCAATTTTTTCTATATTTTTTATATGCATAAATATCTTCAAAATAGCATATACATTCATATATAGGCATGCGCAAGGTCTATATAATTTTTTTATAGTTTAATTTTTTTTATTTGTTTAATTCCTTCCTTTTTAATTATAAAATTCTCAATAATTACCCCTCAAATTATTGTTGTGGTGATTTAGTCACTTAAACTATATAATTTGTGCCAAAATACTGTTAAAATATTTTGGGCATTTTTATAATTGCATTTTATATTTTTAAATTTAAAGTGCATATAGTTGTAATATTAGCCATGTTAATGTATAATTACATCTATATGCATAAAATTGACCTTCTACATTTTTAAAATGTTCAATATATATTTTAAATCATTTTAGTATATAGAATTATTTTCCAAAAATTAGCTATTATTTATTATAAATTATATAGGAAAAAAATTAGCTATTTAAAATATAGCCAGATTTGCATTTCAATTGTAGCCCAATTTAAAACCAACCACAACCCAACTTCATATTAAACTACCCGACCCAAACCTTGAACATACCTATCCGACCCAGCACCAATTAAATTCTGGCCATTGATCTCTCAGATCAACGTCCCGTATTAATCCCTTCCTTTTTATTCCAAACGACCCCCTAACCCTATCTTATTTTCTAAATCTGCCGCCCCTATATTCTCTCATCGCCTCTCCTCTCTCAACCATTCAACCTTACCCTAGCTCCTTTAATCGCCGACCTCTTTCTTGGGTCTACTTTAGTGATACCCTATCTCATTTTCTGAATTCACCGCCCCTGTATTCTCTCATCTCCTCCCCTCTCTCAACCACTCAACCTGACTCCAACTCCTTTGATCGTCGAACTCTTTCTCTGGTCTACTCCAGTGATCTCCCTTCAACACCTAAGCCTCCAATGGCTCTTGTATTTCCATGCTTGCCTTCTCTAAGGTCTTCAAGGGCCTTGGGTCACGCCGACTTGCATCTAAGGTTTGCTACTTGTCTGTTCTTGGCTACTCCGCTGTGATTTCAGCCAAAATCACGTTGTATTTGGCACGATCCTAGGGATTCTATACAGGTTCTTGCATTGCTATATGGATTTCTTCTAAAACCCAAATTTCTTCATGTATCTCTCGATTCGAGTTTGTTTGTTTAGTATTTTACATTGTTCTAGAAACTCTTTTACAAGAATTGTCGATTTCAAAGTGTTTTCACCCTCTTTTAAAATTGGGATTTTAGAAACTTCTTCTAAAACTTTGTTTAAACTGATTCTATGATTCTACCATCTTTTCAACTAGCCTATGTTGAAACCCCTAAGTTTGTAAGATTTCTTTGTTTGATCTTGTGTGTTAGCATGACTACTTGATTCTTGTTTAAGTTTCTGCGATTATATTGCCTCGAACATGTTCTACTGAGTTTTCTTATGCCTAACTTATATCGCCTCTTCATGTTTGTGTTCATCTTGACTGGTCAATACTTGCCTCTTTGCATGATTCATTTGGTTACTCCCATTACACTCCTTTTATATGCTAAAACTCTCTCTTTGATTGACTTCGAACTCGTTATTTCTTTGCCTAATTTGGAAACTTTCCTGTGAAATTTTGATTCTCATGTTAACTTGTTTACTTGTTACTCCCCTTAAATCAATAGTCTCGAATCCTTGATTCCCTGCTTTACCATGTGCTGATTGTCAATTATTTCCATACTCTACAACTTTATTTTTTGTTTTATTACCTTATTTGATGAACCGAGTACTTTACTGATTCTTCATTAGTTATTTTCTTAATTAAAACCCTATGTACTTGCCCCTAATTAACTATTTTATACCCTTGTACTCTATTTGATTTCTTTCCTTAATCATTTTTGTCGATTACCCCGTTAATTAAAGGGGTACTTGCATTGATTTGATTTTGCTTAGTATTTGGTTCCTCAATTACTATGCTACTATGATTCTTGCCTTATTTTACCTAATTTCGAACTACTATATATACATTCTCTTTCATTTATACAAGACAAGAACATTTTGGTTCGAAAAACTCTCTCTCACACTCAAAAGCTTTCTGCTCTCTTTCTTTGGTTACTTGCCATCATTTTGAGTTAGTTGATTGCAAGCCAAGGCTAACTATTGTGCTCTCCTGCTCCTTCCATTTTGTTTGTTGTCTTCTTTACTGGTATGTTCTAATTCTAGTTTAAGTTCCAAAAACAATATGGTTCTTTTATTGCTTTAGTTCATCCTATTTCAAGTTTTCTTTTACTTATGGTTTTGCTATGAAACTTGCAGTTAATATGATTTCATGATTATCATGTCATGTACTCCCCTTCCTTAGGATCGGTACAAACATGTTACCCCCTTCTCTATGAAGTCTATCTCCGGGCGATTCTTCTCTATTTGGTTTCTGGATGAGTCTCCTTGTAAAGTAGTCAACATTCCTAAACTTGTATGGTTTTGGTATTGACCTAAAATCATGTGGATCCTATACTGAAACCCCTTAAGCATTGTTGGTTCTGTGACTATGTCTAATCAGTTGTGTCTGAGCATGTCTGTACCAATTTCTAAGACCTTTGCCTGTTATATGTTTATAAATATGTGTTGTATGTGTCCTTAATCCCCATCACCCTTGTGTGTAGGGTCTTTCCACTATTTTGGTCATGTGAATATTGCTTGATGTGGTTTTAGACTCCATGTTTGATTTACTGTTACTTGATCGTATAACTCTTTCTTTTTAAAGTTGTGGTATTGCATAATTCCCTCTTTTACTCCACAAATTATTTCAAACAAAACTTCTTTTAATATTGTTCTCCTACTAAAACCTTTCAAACCGTGTCATGCACTCCCACTCTACTCCTAAGTCAATAGGTTCTACCCCCTCCAATATGTGTACTACCTTAGGATTCTCTTGAGAACCTTCTGAATTCGAGCCAGCCCTTTGAAACTGCACTTATTCAATTTGGTTGACAAGTCTAGGTGTAAGCACTGCCTGGGATCTTTGAGATCCTTAGGGAACTTGGATACACCAAGACTATGACATTTTCTACCGAAATTGGGCATTTGAGGCTATTGGAGGCTTTTGAAGCCTGGGCCTAATTGAAGGCTCCCTATAGAATAACTTTTTTTTTATTTACTTATGTAATTCATTCATATGGTCTATAATATTTATAAACGAATATTGGGGTAATTAATTAAAATGGGTGGATAGCTACATGTTTGTAGGGTAATACAGGTAGCAACCATGCCTATAGGACTTTACATTTTGATATGATTGTCGTACAAAGTAGAAAACATGGCTATAGGACTTTTAGATCTTGTCATGTTTGTCTCACCATGTTAGAAATTGTGCCTATAGGTTTCAAGCGATTCCGTAATGGAAATCATGTTTATAAGTCTTTAAATCAATTTCACAAGTAGATGTCATGCCTATAGGATATAATTTAACACAGCTTCTATTATAACAAGTGTTTACATGTTTTTTTATTATTTGTCATCATACCTGCAAAGTTTTTGAAATTAGTATTAAACAACTAGGGATCATGCTTATAAGGAGTGCCACCAGAAATTCTACCTGTCAATCTAAACTAGTTTAAATAAATCAATCCAGTCCACATTCAGTTCAATTCAAAAGTGGTTTAGTTAATGGTTTATTTTCCCTGAAATGAGTTCTTTTAAAACTGCTTTAATCTATCAGTAGACATCATACCTATAGGGATTAAAGAGTCTATTTAAAAAACCAACCTTGTTTCACTATATAAAATGTAGCCATATGTATTCCGCGTATAGGCAAGCCTATAAGATGTTTTCGAATCTTGAAACTCCGAAACAATTTCTATGACTTAATGTTCTTCTAGTTTAACATGCTTTAAAAATCAGTAGGCAAATGATAGGGCTTTACTTATGAGTTTATAAAAATAAAATGCTTGTCTTCTATATATTCATTTAGACTTCCTATCTTAGGATACTGTTTAACAAAAAGGCCTTTGTTTGTGTTTGAGTCGTGCTGTTTACATGCCTTATTTGTGGAGGTAAACTAAGCCTCTTATTTGCTCCTTCATGTTCTTGTTTTCTAAGATTCCTATGTGTTATTGCTTGACGCCTAAGTATTTTTACCTTTTAAACCTTAGGGGTTTGTCTAGAACTACCTATAGGTCGAGGTCCTAAATCCCTCCAGGACCATTAAGAAGTAGCAGTACGGAATAGAGATCGCTAAATAACACTCACTTTGAATAACCACTAAGGGGATGGGAAAGGTAGATATGGATATGATGGCCGGTGCGCTAATACCATGCGTAGCCCCTTTCTAATGATTGGTTACCAGACATTGTACTGATGTGATCCTATAGGCTAACCAACCTAGGACCCCTCTCTCCTGAATTATCTTTACTTGAATACTTTACTTTCCTCTTACGCACGCAACTTGTTTAAATTCTTGTCTTATTATTTGAGTTATACATTACCCAACATGCTCTACTTGTAATTATTTGCTTCAACTGTTTATTTTATTAATGGACTAATTCGTAAGTATAAGTTCTCCCGGGACCCAACGTTGTAAAATAAGAGGGGTGCCTAATTCCTTCCCCTCGAGGTTATTTCGAGCCCTTACCCTAATCTCTGGTAATGCAAACCAATCTAAGAGGTAGGTGCCCTAACGCACCACAATTTGTTAGGTGGTGACTCTTCAAATACCCAATTCCCAAAAGGAAATGAGTCCATGAATGTCGAAACCCGTAACACCCCATCAAAAAGGGGGAAAAGGGGGCACGATAATGATGAATTGGACATAGTGGCTAACGATCCGATCCTGCATGTCTGTTAGAGGCTTGAACAGATCGGGCAGCTCCAGGCGCATGTCAACACAATACAACTTGAGGTCGAGGAGTGGAAGAAAAATATTGAAATCTTAGCCTTGGAAAAGGAAGTTGTCTAAGCACAACCGGTGTCGACCGAGGCCTAGCTCCGGGCTGCAAAAGAAAAATCCTTGGTTCAGGCCAAGAAGATAAAGGAGCTCCGATCTTAGTTGAACTCAGCTACTTCTGGTAAAGAGAATCTGGCCAAGGAACTCGAGGCGGCCAAATTAGAGGTGGTTAAGGCCAAGACCGAGGCTGATGCTAAAGTGGACCAGTTCAAGGTTGATTTCGAGAAGATTCAGGCGCAGGCTAAAAGTATGGTGGAGCATGTAAGGTGGAAAGATGAAAGGAAGCTCTCGAGGGAGTCCATGATCAAAACTTCGACATACAAGTTGAAACCGAGAATGCCAAAGTATGTGAAGCCAGGGTCTGGAAGCTGCTTTTCCCAAGGAAGATTCCAAGAGCTTAGGCGAATCTGAATGTCACGACCCAAATCCACTACAGGTCATGATGGCACTAGACACCGCAGTCAGTCCAACCAATTAGATTAAAATTAATTCCCCCTTTTAATACTTTTGAAAATCTAAGGTTTTTCTTTCTGTTTCACATAAAATAAGATCATTTCCTGAATTCAAACTTAAATAATACCAATTGGTACAAAGATTTACAGAAACCATCCCAGAAACCCGGTGTCACAAGTGCATGAGCAACTACGGATAAAGACATAAAATATAACACAGCATCCGTCTGAAATACAATGGACAGAAAAGAAAAATAGTTACTAGAAAGGACTTTAAAGAGTTACGGGCCGCCTTGCATACTACAACTGACCTAGTCCCCGAATCGTCCGTGTTGCTACGCCCAGCAGGCCGCTAATTTATCAAGTACATGTGCAACAAAAACACAAAAGTGTAGTATGAGTAGGTAATCAACGTATACTCAGTAAGTAGCCTACCTAATCTCGGAGGGGTAGAGACGAGACGGTCAACTCTGACACTTTCTAATGGTCCAATAATGATTCATCCTTAACATATAAATTAATAAGTTGATTTATGCTATAAACATGATTTTCAAACCAAATAGAAAGAACAAATAATCAATTAATTCCTTCACGGGAAAGCTTCCCAGAATTTCCTTTTGAAATATATGCCGAATATCTTTAAGCCATGAAAGGCAACAACAATTTAATTAAGTTCCAGGCAGCAATACAAGCATGCACAAATTATACTGTGGCGACGGCCCGATCCAAAAAAATAAATGTGCACTTGCCGAGGGTCAACGGCGTGCCTATAGATGCATCTATTAATCTGCATCTATAGGTAAACAGTCAGGAAGTCAATGTGGAGCAATTATCAGGAAAGGTCAATTCTCTTTATTAATTTGAGAAAATAAAGCTTAAGTCTTTTAGAAAATACAATTATTAACTTAATGTGATTTAAGCAATCTAAGCCATCAATGATTTCATAATTTTTCCAAATAAAACATGTTTTTTGGTCTTATACTACCCCGACAATAGCAATTATAGTAGCTACGCAAGGACTCTCATCACTTCGTGTGCACGTAGCCCCCACAACTAGGAGAACATAATCAACTTAACTCACCTATGGGGTAATTTCTCCCTCACAAAATTAGAAAGGAGACTCAGCTCATTCTGAAGACTTATAACCGGCATTCTACATCCTTCCGAAGGCTTAAACCAATGCACGATGCATCAAAACTGGCCAATGATCATACAAATCCATTAATATATGCTCGACTATACTTTACAACCCAATCTATAATAATTCCTAACCCCGAACAAAAAGTTGACCAAAATGCCCTCGGGTGCACGTGCTCGGAATCAAAAAACATTTCGAAGATAAAGGTTACCCATGAACTTAGGAACTCAAATATATAATTTTCTCCTAAATTCATACTCAAAATCATGGCTAAAATCCAAGATTATAATTTTCTAGGTTTCCAACCAAAACCCCAATATTTACGGTAATTTCCATACTTAATCTCATACATAATCAATGTATTTAGTTTATAATAGGTGGGAATAACTTACCCTAACATTGTTGATGAATATCCACCCTTGAACCCTCCAAAAATCGCCAAATGAAGTGGGAGAAATGACTGAAATGAACAAAATCCGACTTTTAAAATAAGTCATTGCCTCCAGTCATTTCCGCTTCAGCAGAAATATAACCACTTATGCATTTCTGCTTTTGCGGACAATAGGCCGTTTCTGCAGCTTTACCCTGGCCTAGCCCCTTCTGCTTCTGCGACGTGCCAACCACATATGCGGTCCCGCTTATGCGGACCCTTGACCACATCTGCGGTCCTTCCCAATATACTCAAAATCACTTCTGCGATCACCCATCCGCAGATGCGGTCCCGCTTCTGCGAAACCTTAACCGTCTCTGTGGTCCTCAAGCCTTGGAACAAATTCGTTTGCAGCACCCCTTACGCTTTTGCGGTGCCTCTTCTGCGGTCAACCAACAGCAGAAGCGGAAACACCAACAACTAGATGCCTTCAGCTCCCTTCAAACTCTAATTTCGATTTGTTAACCACCCGGAATCCACCCGAGGCCCCTGGGACCGCAACCAATCATACCAACCAATCCCAAAACACATTACTGACTTTCTCGACGCTTCATATCTCATCAAACAATGCTAAAATCATGAATTATACCCCGATTCAAGCTTTATGAACTTTGAACTTTCCAACTTCTATCTCTGATGTTTAAACCTATCAAATCACGTCCAATTGACCTCAAATTTTGCACGCAAGTCACAATTACGGACCTACTCCAACTTCCGAAATTTGATTCCGACCCCGATATCAAAAAGTCAACCCCCCGTTCAAACTCTTCAAAAACCTTAAAATTGCTATCTTTAGCCAAATGGCTTCAAAATGACCTACGGACCTCTGAATTCACTTTCGATCGCGCTCCCAACTCCAGAATCACCATACGGAGCTACTCCTAATTTTGGAATTCCATACAGACATTGATAACACCGAAATGAACTTCAAACCAAGCTTATGAAATTTCCTCTAAAATACTAACCTCCACAATATGCGCCAAAATGCTCTAGGGTTATCCAAAACCCACTCTGGGCATACGCCCAAGTCCGAAATCATCATATAAACCTGCTGGAACCTTCGGATCCCGATTCTGAGGTTGTTTACTCAAAATTCCAATCCTAGTTCATTATTTCAACTTAAAGCTCCCTAAATAAGAATTCTCTTCTCAAATCAACTCTGGACTTCCTGAAATTAAATTGCGAACACGCATACAAGTCATAATACCTGTAATGAAGTTATTCATGGCCTTCGACAGCCGAACGAAGCACTGGGACTAAAAATGACCGGTCAGGTCATTACATTCTCTCCCACTTAAACATACATTCGTCCTCGAATGTGCTGAGAACTGTACTAGAGTAATCTAAAATTACTGTTCGCACCTCATGCACCTTCCCGTGCCACCACAACTTAGCTGAGCATGATGGCTCGATAATTTCTGAAGATATTACTTTTTTATTCAAGCAATTAAGCCTTAGAGCCCGATTCCAACATCCGGAATCCTATGCCAGGCCTGTTTCCAATATACACTCGCCATTCAATCACGACACATTGTACTCAAACACGATGGCATAACTTTGTTGAGTTCACACTTTGCATTACCCACTTGTAGGTCCACAATAACCTTTTCTGATCAACTTAGTCAGAATCCAACTAATTCGATGCTCTCATTGCACCCCATGACATATACAGGTCTTACTCTAATCTTTACTATACCGCCGCGATGGAAACGATGTACGTTCCTCCGCAAGGTTCATCCACGGAGGGTGAGTAAGGGCCTAAGATCAGGCCGAAAGGCGTAGTCGATGGACAACAGGTCCAACATTCACAATCAATTCCCGAGTCAACAAATATTAGGTATACGCTCCTGACAAGGTCTTCACCTCATTCTGAACCCAATAATGATCTTATCTCCATGACCTACCTCATATAACTAGATTGCACAGAATCCTAGATCAAGGGATCTCGTCCCATCCGATACAACTGCTCAAGCATTAATCCACCCCAGAAATTGTTAAAATCTCATAAGATGCTACCACGAACCAATATTCCACCCATTCGAATGCAATGCTAAAGGGAAAATGAACTCAGGGAGGAATTACTAATCCCCCGCACTAATACGGACTTTCCCCAGAAGATAGGAAATGAAACACACAAAGGAATAACATATAGAAAACTATACTCGACATCACACTGTTGCGGTGCGCAACCTGATCCAAATAACATACCCATGGCGGTGTGCCACCCGATCCACGCATAGATCTCATATAAGGATATTGCACTTCGGGCTAAATCTGCTCATTACAATAATAATATTGAATTCCGATCGTAAGCACACCAAGTGCATAATACCATCACTGAGGAAACACATAGCGCTATAGGCTACAAAACTCAAGCACGACTAAGGTGCGATATACAATCTGAATCTCAAGAGCCATTCTGCTCACATAACATCATCGCCACGCAAAATCTTAACACATAAAAACTTACCAAGCCATCTCACAACCCATACAACGCAATACACCATTACCTAGGATAGCTGATGACAAAAATAGCTCCTTGACTATTCCTCCATAAAGAACGCCCGCTGAAACGAACACGACTAGCCTGATATAAAGCCCTGTTCACATATATAAATCAATCCATTGATCTCATGCTGATATCTGATTGCACTTGGCTAATAACCTTTCAAAGGTCCATAGTAACCCACTCTTCTTCATAGCACATAAGAACAACCATCATAACCGGAGCAACCTCCTCGGTTCATAACATAATAAACAAAGTACCCTCCAGGCATAATTTCTCAAATTAATGATATTACCAACATCCCCTTACTGGGTTCAAATCTCTAGCCAATCAAGTGACTACATGCCACACTTATACAATCTTCCCATGGGGCACGCCCTTATAATCTTCCGAAATAAGTAATGGGTATGCTCATTCCAACCATTGGTCGTTCTAACGCTGAAAAGAGATAAAGAATCCTTAACCAGGATACAAAGCCTTCTTCACAAAACATCGGTCTCAGGTGACGCTGAAGCCAATACCAATTTACTCTAATCATTCAACCTTTTCCTTGCTCATCCGAGCTCGTGACATCCTTGCCAATACCGAACCTTGATCCCCACTTTGTATTTCCATGCTACTCACTGCACCCAACGTGCCAACATACAATAGAACACAATTTTTTGTTATAACTCCAAAATCATTAATAATTTAACTCTTCATCACATAAGAACTTTTCACTTAGCTCACTTCAGGAGAATCATAGCAACACACAGGTAAATTCCCATAACCGTGGAATATGCAAATCTTCAAGTAGTGGTCCAAGCCACCATACTCCTTTCCGGAATATGTTTCCGCATAACAAGCCATAATAATAGGAGGCTTCTGAATAACATCAATTGCGGCGGCTGACAAGCCTAATACATACCGCTACATATCATACACACATCTTGATCCCGCTGAATGAACTGATCACAAATACCATCATGCCCAAATTAAATTGTGGCTAATCAATCCCTTTCCTTCTAATTTATCCTTGAGTGCTTTGGAAATAATACCGACTCTCCTCAACCCATATCATACTCCATCTACACTTCTCCGGAGTGACTTGAATCGCGAGACCATGCCATCTCAGATCTCACGAATCATTTGATACCCCCCAATTTCTACATCACCAGCCAACCATCATGGAATATTATGTGTCTCTTCTCATAAGCTTCTTTCCATGCTTGATCCTTAATTGTAGTTATAAACACGACATTATTAGGCACCATACTTTACCTCTTGAATTTACTAGGACCGTTGCTGAGAGCAGCCCTCCATAACTTGGTCTCGAATTTAATTAACCCCATCAATCTTATAACGCACAAATACCCTCTCGGCATAGCACCCGGCAAATTCACTTCCTCTGAAGCCTGCCTCTATACAAGGCATAAATTCCGAACTCTTTCCCAAATTCTAACATGAGTCAATAAGGCCAACCATAGCACATTTTTAACAATTCCTCTTCTCAAATTACTACTTATGATATATATTTTTCCATTGTTGAGATGACCCATCGGTATGCTATTAACAAGAAACTTCGCAAGTAGCTAACCATGTAACCCAAATCAGAAGCGGTGGGGCTCTCCCACTTAGCTGGAAGCCATTATTACAAAACTCTGGAGTTCGTCATTACTCTTTATCTCTTGTTGACATAACCTTGCGCAATCATCCACCGCAAATTCTCAGAATTCTCATGTAAATCCCCATCTTTCACATTCTGAATCATCATCCACCTTCGCACCAACAATCGCTGGCATTCTTGATATCCTACCGTAGAAACCCTATTGGATTCTCCAAATCATTAACACCATTTACACAATAATTCCCCTTGCTGCATATCCAGTAGAACTCTTCGCAGAAGCCTCTCCCACCACGCGACTGCTACCCTGCTCCCCGGAATACCCCACCTATCAAAATCACTTCCTGGCATCTTCCAATGCTACTGCATGGGGTACCGTCACTACGACATCAATAACCTATCCTGGGTTCGAGATCACTCTCCAGTTGTACGAGTCCATTCACCCCTCATGGACATCCATTAATGCGACAACATCCCTACGCTTCAAAGTCGTGCTACTTCTTTCTTCACTTCAAGCGGCTCTTTTCCGTCATATACAATCTCCTGCCGCATAACAACACTATGCTTTGAGTTAATCTACCGAATTACATTTCCCTTCGCTAAAATCCCCACTTCAAATTAGATTTGAAAGCGCCAATAACCAAGCACCAATATTCTCAAGTCGTTCCAGACTCCCTTAAGGTGCATAATTTTCTAATTACCAAGCCCTACACAGCTTCACTGCTCTCCCACTTTGGGCAAACTCACTTCTTCAATCAACTGCTCAGCCTGTGCTTCCTCAGCCTGACCCTTTAGATGTTTAAAACTCCACCTAACACTTTTCACATGCCTATTTCATCTCTTGATGCTTAGTTGTTACCTTAATAAAATTCATCTTTATAAAACTTGAACCCACAAATTGCTACTGGCTTAAACCCTTCCGAAGGTCATCTTTATCGAACCGTCAACAATTAAAACATTGATTAAATCCTAAGCCACTGTATCTCGCGATATTTAACGGTTGCATCTTCAATAGTATTTCACAATATCTCGCCATAAAGTGAATTGTAGCAGATTATAACATCAATAAACTTAATACATCCAATTAGGACAATCGCAACCCAATAAAGAAGAGAACTCATTCACGCTTGCAATTACCACGTTTCATTACTTCCACTAGTCCACATCTGACCATCCTTAGTTCGCTTGACCTTTCGCTGCCGGGGATAAAATGTTGAATCCCTTTAATTACACACTGAGTAAACCTCCCTTCAATTAATTCACTACCCCGACACGTGGGCAAACATCTTACCATCACAACAACACTGCGGAAATAATCGCTCATGAGTGTCATGGCAACATGTTCCTAGCCTCAAGGCTCTCAGAAGTGATGTTACTAAATTGAAACAATGTAAATCCCTTCCGTAATGTGACTATAATAGTCCAATCAACTATACCGGGTGAATCATCCCGCACCACATTCGTAGTGCCATTACAATCCTTCGATTTTTTATTTATAACAGGTGCTCACGTCACGTAAGATTGAGTGGAAAGGAATCAAAGGCATAAGCCTCAAAGGAATCAAACTGCACGATAAGGAAATCAAGAAGGGAAGTACTCCTGCAGTCCTATAACCTACCGATGATAAGTAAAGACGTCTCAGTACCGATCCGCGAGACTCTACTAGACTTGCTCATGACTCGTGAGACCAACGGGAACCTAATGCCCTGATACCATGTTGTCATGACCCAAATCCACTACGGATTGTAATGGTGCCGGGTCAGACCAGCCAATTAGATTACCAATTAATTCCCTCTTTTAATACTTTTGAAAATCTAAAGTTTTTTCTTCTGTTTCACATAAAATAAGATCATTTCCTGAATTCAAACTTAAATAATACCAATTGGTACAAAGATTTACTGAAACCATCCTAGAAACCGGTGTCACAAGTGCATGAGAAACTACTCATAAAGACATAAAATACAACACAGCATCCGTCGGGAATACAATGGACAGAAAATAAATACAGTTACTAGAAAGGACTTTAAAGAGCTACGGGCCGCCTTGCACACTGCAACTCACCTAGTCCTCGAATCGTTCGTGTTGCTGCGCCTAGTAGGCTGCTAATATATCCAGTTTCTGTACAATAAAAATGCACAGAAGTGTAGTATGAGTACGTAATCAACGTGTACTTAGTAAGTATCCCGCCTATTCCCAGAGGGGTAGAGACGAGACGGTCAACTCTGACACTTTCTAATGGTTCAATAATGACACATCCTTAACATATATACTAATTAGTGGATTTATGCTATAAAAATGATTTTCAATCCAAATAGAAAGAACAAATAATCAATAATCCCTTCATGGGAAAGCTTCCCAGAATTTTCTTTTTAAATATATGCCGAATATCTTTAAGCCATGAAAGGCAACAACAATTTAATTAAACTCCAGACAGCAATACAAGCATGCGCAAATCATATCGTGACGACGGTCCGATCCAACAAAAATAAATGTGCACTTGCCGAGGGTCGACGGTGCACCTATAGGCGCATCTATTAATCTACCAAGGCGTTCGGCCCGTTCCAAAATAAACACACACAAACAGATAAACAGTTAGGAAGTCAACGTAGAGCAATTACGAGGAAAGGTCAATTTGCTTTATTAATTTGAGAAAATAAAGCTTAATTCTTTTAGAAAATCCAATTATTAATTTAATGTGATTTAAGCACTCTAAGCCATCAATGATTTCACAATTTTTCCACATATAACATATTTTTGGGTCCTAAACTACCTAGACAATAGCATATAGTAGCTACGCACGGACTCTCGTCACTTCGTGTGCACATAGCCCCCACAACTAGGAGCACATAATCAACTTAACTCACCTATGGGGTAATTTCCGCCTCACAGAATTAGAAAGGAGACTCACCTCGCTCCGAAGACTCATAACCGGCATTCTACATCCTTTTGCAGGCTTGAACTAACGCACGATGCACCAAAACTAACCAATGATCATACAAATCCATTAATATATGCTCAAGTATACTTTACAACTCAATTTATAACAATTCCTAACCCCGAATGAAAATTTGACCAAAATGCCCTCGTGCGCACGTGCCCGGAATCCGAAATTTTTTCAAAGATAAATGTTACCCATGACCTTAGGAACTCAAATATATAATTGTCTCCTAAGTCTATACTCAAAATCGTGTCTAAAATCCAAGATTATAATTTTTTAGGTTTCCAACCAAAACCCCAATATTTACAGTAATTTCCATGCTTAATCTCATGCATAATCAATGTATTTAACTTATAATATGTGGGAATAACTTACCTTAACATTTTTTATGAAGATCCCCACTTGAACCCTCCAAAAATAGCCAAATGAAGTGGGAAAAATGAGTGAAATGAACAAAATCTGAGTTTTAAAATAAGTCACTGTCTCCAGTCATTTCCGCTTCTACAGAAATATAACCGCTTATGCGGTTCCGCTTTTGCGGACAATAGGCCATTTTTGCGGCTTTACCCTGGCCTAGCCCCTTCTGCTTTTGCAACGTGCTAACCGCAAATGCGGTCCCGCTTATGCGGACCCTTGACCTCATCTGTGGTCCTTCCCAATATACTCCAAATCGCTTCGACGATTACCCCCCCCCCCCCTGCCGATGCGGTCCCGCTTCTGCGGAACCTTAACTGCATCTACGGTCCTCAAGACTTGGACCAAAAAATGCTTTTGCAGCACCCCTTCTGCTTTTGCGGTGCCGCTTCTGCAGTCAACCAACCACAGAAGCGGAAACACCAGTAACCAGATGCCTTCAGCTCCCTTCAAACTCCAATTTTGATCCGTTAACCACTCGGAATCCATCCGAGGCCCCCAGGATCCCAACTAATCATGCCAACCAATCCCAAAATACATTATGGACTTTCTCAAGGCTTCAAATTACATCAAAGAATGCTAAAATCCGGAATTACACCCCGATTCAAGCTTTATGAACTTTGAACTTTCTAACTTCTATCTCCGATGTTTAAACATATCAAATCACGTCCGATTGACATTAAATTTCGCAAGCAAGTCACAATTGACATTACGGACCACCTTCGACTTCCGAAATTTGATTCCGACCCCGATATCAGAAAGTCAACCCCCTGTTCAAACTCTTCAAAAACCTTATTATTGCTATATTTAGCCTAATGGCTTCAAAATGACCTGCGGTCCTCCGAATTCATTTCCAATCACGCTCGCAACTCCAGAATCACCATACGGAGCTACTTTCAGTCTTGAAACTCTAAACGGATATTGATAACACCGAAATACACTTCAAACAAATCTTATTAAATTTCCTCTAAAATACTAACTTCCACAATAGGCGCCAAAACGCTCCAAGGTTATCCAAAACTCACTCTGGGCATACTCCCAAGTCCGAAATTATCATACGAACCTGCTGGAACTTTCAAATCCCGATTTCAAGGTCGTTACTCAAAATTCTAATCCTAGTTCATTCTTTCAACTTTAAGCTCCCGAAATAAGGATTTTCTTCTCGGAATCAACTATAGACGCCCCGAAATCAAATTCCGACCACGTGTACAAGTCATAATACCCATAGTGAAGTTGTTCATGGCCTCCGACTGCCAAACGGAGTACTAGGATTCAAAACGACCGGTTGGGTCGTTACACTGAAGGCGGGAAGATCCCGAAGATGAAGAAGATGCCTCGGCCATGTTATTAGTACAGAAAAATTGGAGCTATATATATATATATATATATATATATTACAAAGCTTATTTTTCCTTTGCTTTATTACTTGTATTCGCTCGGGCCAGCACGATACCCGGTGCCAGCCATGTCTCCTTAGTTTTGGGGCGTGACAAATACTCTAAAGAACAAGTGTAAAATAATGTGTGTTAATCACTATTATCCTTAGCCCCACGATGGACACCAAATAGTTTACCCTCAAAATCGGATAACAATTGAATTTATAGTAGTTCTAAAGATACGTA
Organism: Nicotiana noctiflora; assembly: GCA_032618575.1. Lineage (NCBI taxonomy): Eukaryota > Viridiplantae > Streptophyta > Magnoliopsida > Solanales > Solanaceae > Nicotiana > Nicotiana noctiflora. Next base: position 721,968 of record JASVEL010012608.1, read on the forward strand.
ATATAACTTAATACAAATTAGGAAAATAGATTAATATTGAAATTAATGATAAAAAATAAATGCAAACCACACAAATTGAGCAGCTTTAGCCTTTGAGTTTGATCACCGGGAGCCAAGAAATGCCTAAACTAATATTAGGATAGAACAACAAAATGATAATAACTAGAAATGTGCGGTATTGCTTTCTGTGTGCATGTTACAATGATCATACCCACTTTCATATAGTAGGAGTATCCTACTCTTGATAAAATTCTATGTAAGGTAAAAAAAATCTCATAATTTATTAATTAATTGGCCTCTCTTTGATGCGTGCCGAGATTTCCACCATGATTTTCTACTGATCGCGAATATTTCAGCTTTCTGTTATTCGGTTCGGCAAATTTTTGCCGATCTTGTTTGGTCTCTATCTTGTTCGGTCCCGAGGTCACGAGCTCAACGATGTAATTGCACCTTGGTCCAATATAACCCGAGATCGAGTTTTAACCTGTCATGTTTCAATCTCGATTAGTCACACAATAGGCAAACCCATTTCGACCGTATATAATAAGAAAATTATATAGATTCATTTGATTGAGTGATGAAGTTGAGATAAATTCAAGTGGATAATTCCTTATATATAATTTGTTTGATTTCACATAAGTAACATGAGAGTTAATATTTTCCAAAGTTGTGCATCCATCAATAACGTTATTAATTAAACTAACGTATTTAGCTTTTCCTTTTTTGTTATTCTTAATAATTGATTGTTGAGAAAAGCTTAGCAAATTAATACGGAGTCAATAGTAATTAGTTCTCTTTTTATGTCTTGACAAGATTCTTTTTTTTTTTTTTTGTGTCTCTCGATAAGATTAAGACACAACATTAAAACAACCTGCAGTAGTAGTTGCACATTAGAGATATTCACTTGCCCGCAAATTCATCATAATCCAAATTAAGATAACAAAAGATTATTTTGCATAAAATGAAACATCAGAACAACAATAAAGTTATCTCCTTATGACATGTAGATCACGAGTTCGAGCTGTAAAAGCAGTCACTAATGCTTGCATTAGGGTAAGCTATATACATCATACTCTTTGGAGTGCGACCTTCACCCAAACCATATGTGAACACGAAATACCTTGTGCACTAAGATCCTTTAAAAAATATTTTTGCATACGATCCATTTATCAAATCAAATTTATTTAATCTTGAGAGAAACATTGGTTTCCAACAAGTGAGTAAAGAGCTATAAAACAACCTATCTACCTTAGCGGGGTAGGAATATAGAGTTGTAACAATTGAAAAATATTGGATACATAACGTAAATAGACAAAATAGAGTGTACGGAGTCTAAATACAATAGAAATAGAGGGGTTAGTTTGATAATTTTCTCTCCGTTGCGCATAATTTATTGTTTGAACTTTTAAAATAAACATGACGAGAGAGAGAGAGAGAGAGAGATGAAGCAGCAATCATAAGCAGAAACAATCGCCTAATATACCGCTAATTCAATTTGTAAGAAAATTCAAAGTCTCTCTATCCTTGTTTTCCAAAATTTTCTTCGTCAACTTCATTTCTTTATGTTGTTAAATGTTGTACTTTTTTTTTTTTTTTCAAAATTTTGCAAACGAAATTGATGCTTCATTATAATATGCAAAGGCGATCGAACCTATGAATTAATTTTCCTCTTTTGAACCTCTCTTTTGCCTGAAGAAAATTTTTCTTTTTTCTAAGGTAAATGCTTTAGCAGGCAAATATCTATTAAGCTGGAGCCATTTTGAATAGTATTATGTGATTTTGGTTTGTGTATAATTGTAAGATTGCGTTATTTTTTTGTAGCTTCCATTGACAAGAATGATGTCGAAAATGGATTCTAAGAAGAAAGTTGGTGCAGATTCTGGAAATGAGAAATTGTTGAATGATATTGAAGATATCAATAAAGCTCTTTATTTGGATAAAACCTATTTATTGGATTCAAAATCGAAGAATAAAGGAAATAGTAAAAATTCAATAGAGAAGGAGAGTAAGAAATCCATTTGGAGTTGGAAAGGCCTAAAATCTCTGGCTGTTAGAAACAAGAAGTTTAATTGTTGTTTTTCAGTTCAAGTCCATTGCATTGAAGGACTATCAACATTGTTTGATGATCTTTGTCTTGTTGTGCATTGGAAGAGGAAAGATGGCGAGTTGACGACTCGTCCAGTTGTGGTTTCTCAAGGGGTAGCTGAGTTTGAGGAACAGTTGACTCATACTTGTTCTATATCTGGTAGCAAGAATGGCCCCAATCAATCAGCAAAGTACGAGGCGAAACATTTCTTGTTGTATGCTTCGATATATGGTACTCCCGAGCTTGATTTGGGGAAGCATCGGGTTGATCTTACCAGATTGCTTCCTCTTTCATTGGATGAATTGGAGGAGAATAGCTCAGGCAAGTGGACGACTAGTTTCAGGTTAGCAGGTAAGGCTAAAGGAGCAATCTTGTATGTCAGTTTTGAGTATCACATAGTTGGGAACACTTTCATGGTTCTTCCCAGTAACAGGGTTCTTTTCGTGGGGAAGAACTTGAGGCGCAATAGTGAAAATGCAGCAAAACTTTTGGAACAATGTGAGCAATGTGATGAGCTGAGTACAATAAGACGAACGGGAAGCCTTCCTGCTCGATCTTCTACTTCACAGCATTCCACGGAGAATATAAAAGATCTTCATGAGGTTTTACCAGTTCCGTCATCTGAGGTCTCCATAGCTGTAAATGTGCTGTATCAGAAATTCGAGGAAGAGAAAGTGGAGGCTTCAGTTGATTGCAAACCACAGATTGATGTCTTCTGTAATGATGTTGAGACCCTCAAACCTGACTTAGCCTTGTTATCAGAGCACGAGAAGGAAAATGTTGAAAATGTGAGTGGCGTAAGTGAGGTTTCTATCAGAGAGCAAGGTGTAGAAGTTGCCTCAAACGAATGGGAGCGGAAAGAAGAAGATACTGGTGATAGTCCTTTGGAAGAGAATGTTGAACCTAATTATAGTCTTGGGATGTCACATGAAGAGGAGCCACAGCTTGCACCGTTGGCCAAGGAAGTTGACACTGAGAATGAAGACGTTTCAATGAGTGCCTGCAATTTTGCGACAGATGAATCTGCCAAAGAGTCAATCATGAAAGAAGTGGAGTCTGCATTAAAGCGTGTCTCGGACTTGGCAAATGAGGGATTAGATTCTCAAGAAGATGAAAATGAAGCTATAAATCATGACGGAGACTTGGACGAATCCATAAGTTTGGATTATGTCGCTGAATCTGTGGCTAGTGATTTTCTGGATATGCTAGGGATAGAGCATAGTCCATTTGCCACGAGTTCTGAAAGTGAGCCTGATTCCCCAAGAGAACGACTGCTGAGGCAATTTGAGAAGGACACTCTGGCGAGTGGGTGTTCCTTGTTTAACCTTGATATAGATATTGATCAACAAGAATTTGCTTGTGACGATCCAAGTGGACTTGATTGGAGGAGCATACCCGAGGATTTTGACTATTCATCTAATGTGGAGATGCCCAAGATAGAAATCGAAGCAACTAATAACAAAACAAGGGCCACCATGTTGGAGGACTTGGAGACAGAGGCTTTGATGCGTGAATGGGGCTTGAACGAGAGGGTGTTTCAGTATTCCCCTCCTAAGAGCTCAAGCGGATTTGGGAGCCCAATTGATGCTCCTCTTGAGGAAAACCCTTATCAATTGCCTCCTCTCGCAGAAGGCTTAGGACCCTTCATTAAGACTAAAAATGGAGGAATGTTAAGGTCAATGAACCCTGCACTTTTCAAGAATTCCAAGAGTGGAGGGAGTTTGATAATGCAGGTATCAAGTCCAGTGGTGGTTCCTGCAGAAATGGGATCTGGTATAATGGACATACTGCAGCATTTAGCCTCCATTGGAATTGAAAAGCTCTCTATGCAAGCAAGTAAACTTATGCCTTTGGAAGATATTACTGGACAGACAATGCAACATATAGCCTGGGAAACTGCACCAAGCTTAGACGGAATTGTGAGGTTTGATTTTTGTTTTCCTTTCACATTTTGTTTTATATTTGAAAATGCACATATCTAGCACACACTATTGGTATTAAGAAGTCGTCTTATATGACTCTTACCTACTGCAGACAAGATCTGTTGCAGCATGAATTTGAGTTTGGACAAAATATGGCTGGTTCTCAAAGTAAAAAGGGTAAATTGCACAGACCAAAGTCCAGTAAGTTGGAGTCAAATTCTGTTGGCGCGGACAGGGACTCAGAATATGTATCATTAGAGGACCTTGCTCCTTTGGCGATGGATAAAATTGAAGCCCTTTCAATTGAGGGTTTGAGAATACAGTCCGGCATGTCAGACGAGGACGCGCCTACTAACTTAAGCCTACAATCCATTGGTGAGTTTTCAGCCATTGAGGGAAAGAAGGTCAACTTTGGAGGAGCTGTAGGTTTGGGAGGAACAGGTGGATTGCGGCTACTGGACGTTAAAGACAACGGTGGTGGTGACGTTGACGGGCTTATGGGCTTATCTCTCACACTTGAAGAATGGATGAGGTTGGACTCGGGAGAAATTGATGATGCAGATGAAATCAGCGAGCATACCTCCAAACTGCTTGCAGCCCATCATGCTACGTGCACTGACTTGTTTTGTGTCAAGTCAAAGGGAGAGAAGAGACGTGGCAAGGGTAAGAAGTGTGGATTGTTGGGAAACAACTTCACGGTGGCACTAATGGTGCAGCTTCGTGATCCTTTAAGGAACTATGAGCCAGTTGGTACACCTATGCTTGCTCTTGTTCAGGTGGAGAGAGTGTTTGTAACACCTAAACCTAAGATATACAGCACAGTTTCTGATAATGATGAATGTAACAGCAATGAAGACGACGACGATGATGAATATAAGCCTCCCAAAACGGACTCTGTTGCAGAGGTCAAAGAAGTTAACATTCCTGAGGAAGAACAAATTCCTCAGTACAAAATCACTGAAGTGCATGTTGCTGGTTTAAAGACAGAGAAAGGTAAAAAGAAATTATGGGGTTCGTCAAGTCAACAACAGTCTGGATCTCGTTGGTTGCTCGCGAATGGAATGGGAAAGAAAAATAAGCATCCATTACTGAAGTCTAAAGCTAGTAATAAATCTTCTACACCAGCTGCTGCTCTAGCAACTACTACTACTACTACTACTACTACTACAGTGCAGCCTGGTGAAACATTATGGAGTATTTCTTCACGGGTCCATGGTACAGGGGCTAAATGGAAGGAATTAGCTGCATTAAATCCACATATTAGAAATCCAAATGTTATTTTTCCTAATGAAAAAATTAGATTGAGGTAGCAGTGTTGTAGAACATGATTTTTCATTTATATGATTGAAATTTTTCCTCCTCTCCCGTGAAAAAAAGCATAGAATACAGTGCAGCTTAATACATATTGAACATCCAGAAATGGGTTGAATATATTTAAGGCAGCTCCAGGAATTGATAGGAAATATCTGAAAATTTTTATTTTGTGTCTCATTCACTAGTGGTATTTGACAATTTTTTTGTCTTACGGCTTTGTGGACCCAGAGCTGTAAGATTGAGACCCACAAAAAGGAACATCACACAACTAATGTAAGTTGTGTGGTACACACAATAAAACTTCTTGAAATATCTTTGTTGTTTTAGTAAGTCAGAGGATAAAAAGGAAAAAAGAGGAAATATATTTTCTTGGTGCTTCCTAATCATAAGATATATTTTTGGACTCAAACGACCCTTTTAAGTTTTTAAAAAAAAATGGTTATTCTATATACAACGCCAGAAAACCTGACGTTGTATATTAACGAGTAACAGCACCGTTAATATACAATCTGGCGTTGAAACGCCAAAAAATGTGGCGTTGTAAGAGCTCTCTCCATATTTCATTGTTTGACAAATTGCTATTCAATGATGACTAACACACGTGTATCATTTTCATTGGTTAGGACCATATGCAATAGCAAATTGTGGAGGTCATCTTGGTTTTGTTTTAGTCATGTATTTTTCTCACTTTTAAATTGAATTATATATGGTTTTGTTTTATATGTATATACACAATGTCGACGTAAATAATTATTACACCATAGTATATTTTAACTTATTATAGTACTCTATTTAGTTGATTTTTTGATGTTGCCAAACAAGATTAATAACCTGCAGCAGTTAACCGTTATTAAGAATTGCTAATTTAACGGGTAAACAAGTTAGAGTAAATTTTATTGTTGGTTATCCTGCTTTATATGCCTTACACAAAAATTACTATTCTTTCTTTTATTATAAAAAATTATTTTACGTTGCTCCACTTTTCACAAAAATAACTTTGGTTATTTTTGTTAAAAACCCCACCTAAAATGTGAGAGAAAATAACAAAAATATCCTTATATTTTCATATGAGTTTAATATACGCCCATAATTATACTCGACATCGTGTATTTCTATTATATAGAATAGAGAAGAGGAGGTTGACCAAGGGCATAAAAGTCATTTTAAATATATTAGTGCATTATTTGTTTGTATACTAGATTCAAAAGTTTGGTTGTGAGTTCTTAATAACCGAAAAGCCTAAAATTAATGTGCCCATAAACTATTAAATTCTTTAGGTGGACCTTACTTTTCATTCAACATTCACTATCTTCGTTAAATGCATTACATGATTGTTATTAGTATTTTTTCAATAAGTATTTTTATCTAAAAAAATTATTTTATTTTTTTGATAATTTTATAATTCAAGAATACCAAGGTCACATACGTTTATATATTACAATTCTATTATCTCCTTAAGAAATATTATTTTATTTATTAACTATTCCAGGTAAAGAAAATTAAGGTTATTATATCAGTACCAATTGATATCATTTTATAGAAAGTACTCATTAAAAAATTCATGTCCCCTTTTTTATTATAGAATATAAAAAATTCAATCAAATTGTATAATAAGTATGCCCTCTCAAAAATTTGAATTGAGAATATCTGAAGTAAAAATTAAGAAGATTAATTTGTGAGTTTTTTCTTTTAAAAATCATTATATATTAGGAAGTATGAGAAGTATCGTCATACAAGATTATACTTCTCCCTCTATGATCGAAGTTAGTTGAGTACATACTTAATTCCATAAGAATTAAACATTATATAAATTTCAAAATACATAAATATACAATTAATTATTTTTAAAATAATTATTTATAATGAAAATTGCATTATACCCTAAAATATCTCAATCATATCAAATGAACTAGAAAAAACTATAATATTTTAATTTACAATCAATTTAATTAGTTTGTGAGTGATCGAAATATTAATTTATTTATAATATTATGTCATTCAACTAGAATAAAATACAAATTTTCTTGCCAAAATTCTTAATAATTAAAAATCACGATTATTATTACAATGAACCAAAAAATACATTTTCATCAACTATTTGGGAATAATATTGTTATTTTCTATTATTTAAATTTTGATTAGTACAAAAGGAAAAAAAATAATACATTAACACACTAAAAATACTAAAAGAATAAAACTATATATCATTCAATTTAAAAGTGAGAAAAATACATGACTAAAACAAAACCAAGATGACCCCGGTCCTAACCAATGAAAATGATACACATTCAATTTAAAAGTGAGAAAAATACATGACTAAAACAAAACCAAGATGACCCCGGTCCTAACCAATGAAAATGATACACGTGTGTTAGTTATCATTGAATAACAATTTGTCAAACAATGAAATATGGAGAGAGCTCTTACAACGCCACATATATTAACGGTGATGTTACCGTTAATATACAACGCCAGGTTCTCTGGCGTTGTATATAAAATGTTTTTTTTTTTAAACTTAAAAGGGCCGTTTGAGTCCAAAAATAACCTATTTAGATTCCGGACTCCCTCTTTCTGTATTCTTTTCAGGTGGCTTCTTACTTTCAATTGAACTGGTTAGTGTACTTCAATTTCGATAACCACAATAGAAGATATTCACGATATTGTTTTTTTAACTGCAATTTATGATTCTTTTCTAAGGGAGAGTAGTGGTGTGTATACATCGACAACAATAAACCCAGTGAAATGAGAGTAATGTATACACAGACCTTACTCATACTCAAGGAAGATAGTGAGAGTAGTGATGTATTAGAACAGAAAACAAAGCATAGATGAAACGATGGATATTCGTGCTAATGGTCAAAGATGCTAAAGAAGGTTTCACTGAGAAACCTTAATGGGGGGAAACAACAGGTTTAGGTATCATAAGTACAAAACATGTAAGATAAAGCAGAAAATAATATCTGTTCAACATATGAAGCTGACTATGATACCAGGTATCTCATACTTCCCACAGTGTCCACTAAGTTCATAATTCATTCTTCATTGGCGCGTTTTATTCGCCTAATCGCATATGAAGCTGACTATGATACCAGGTATCTCATACTTCCCACAGTGTCCACTAAGTTCATAATTCATTCTTCATTGGCGCGTTTTATTCGCCTAATCGCATATGAAGCTGACTATGATACCAGGTATCTCATACTTCCCACAGTGTCCACTAAGTTCATAATTCATTCTTCATTGGCGCGTTTTATTCGCCTAATCGCATATGAAGCTGACTATGATACCAGGTATCTCATACTTCCCACAGTGTCCACTAAGTTCATAATTCATTCTTCATTGGCGCGTTTTATTCGCCTAATCGATAACTTGTCAACTAGATCGCAAGCTGTAACCATGAAGACACATATTGCTCATGGCAGTCATTTCTAAAACACATCATCAATTACTTTGAGTTCAAAACCAATGAGCATACATCTTATGATCAAACAAGGAGAACCATGTAATTGAAAAACAGGAAATATATAGCTGCAACAACATACTGCACATGAACTGTATTAGTTGCATTGATACTGAAAGATGCATCCCATAAGATTAAAATCCCTAAATATCCTATAGTTTAGAGTTGAATAGAAGAGTGCCTTAAGAGAACTAACTAGTAAAATGCATCCTGATAAACAAAGGTTAGAGACCAGAACTCCGAATACACATGCCTTGCTGATATCTGCAGTGAGCTGATTTCTAGATGAACAATTACAAGTTGTGGAACTCAGCACACATCCTACAGAACGTCAGGGGCGTGACCTCTTGTTGCTGCATGAAGGGCATTTGTACTGCTTTATATGCTCAGCCCTCGCAGGGGTGATCTTCACACACTTGCCATGGAACCACCTCTCACATATGTCACAGCAAATCCAGAATTCATCTGAAGCATAGTTTTCACCGCATGCACCGCACAGAGTATCACCATGCTCCTCGTCTTCTTCCTCATCGAATCCGTCATCCTCATCTTTTGCATGGGCCTTTGAGTATTTACCCTGAGATTTAAAATAAGTAAATAAAAAATCAATCTCTAGTGGTAAGATGCTGGGTCATGCATGAAGAAAGCCAACGAAGCATGGATCTATAACTAAGATGTAACCACATCAGAGGCATAATGATACAGGTTACATGTGGCAGGATACTGAATTTAGTCTAAGAGCAGCATGGCCTACTGCATTGAGCAGAGCCATAGCGATAGTGTGCCGAGACCAGAAGACAGAACTTAGCACAAGCACTTCAACAAGGCACACGTTCATTTTTTTACAAAGAGAAGGCTAATGGAGCCTTTTTAAGCAGTTTGGCTGAATTTGCCGAACATAGGATAAAGAAATATACAGTGTAAGAATGTAGCACAATGCAAGTGCCAAAATTGCAATTTTAGATTAAGAACCTACTATGCAAAAGGTCAGTTATCAAGCAGCTGCAAGAGTTGAGGTAGGCATAAGATACATTGGAAGAGATTACATGAGAGAAATTCAAAGAAGAAAGGAACAACACTAACCCTAATCACCCAAAAGCCTCTTCTAACAAACTTAGGCATAAAACGCAACTGTAATTACTTTAGTTCAAAGCACTTTAACTGACTACTAAGCATTCCTCAAACCAGAAGTGGGCAACCACTTCCAGACCTTGCCCAGAATTGTATAAACCAAAGTCTATTCTGTCTCTAAATCAAACACCAAGGTCAATAATTCTACAAGAATATGATAAATCAACAATATATCAACTTACGAGGCCAGTTTTAACTCCTAAATAACAGGCAAGAGAGATGGATTTTCCTCTGTAGTAGAAAATTGGACAAATGCTTGACTCAGTTTCCAGCTTCATACCTCTCAATGTTATTAAAATGGCATGACAATAGCAAGCTAGTCACTAGAACATCACTAATATATGCTATTTACTACCCTCAGAGTCATCACAGACATTAATTGTTCAAAACTGTGTGGATGCTGGAAAAAAGAACCATGGCTCAAATCACAGAAGACCTATTTGCTGATCAGTGGACTATATCTTTCGTCCACAACCATAAACTTCAAGGCAAGTATTCACTGGCAATGTCCTAAGTTGAAGGATTTTCAATTAAACACTGTCCAAAGAATCATTGTAAAGTGCATTGCACAACTAATGTTATCAAAGAAGAGCATCTTTTGGGGGTAAGGGAGAAGTATATGGGGGGGGGGGGGGTAGAAGAGGTTTCCAACCATACCGCTTTAGAATTTGACTTCGACTTGTTGCTGCTGTGATTTGAAATTGTTGATCTATCCTTTACTTGCTTCTTGGCCACTCCAGTAACAACTTCAAATATTGTTGGCAGATCATTTATCATGTTGAATAGACGTTTCCTAGATTAAAGAAATCACAAAGATTTAGCGAAGAGCTGAAACTTTTCATACTAAGTAGACTACTGCACCAAAGAAGTAAACTTTTTTTTTTTTCATTACAAGTACACAGATGTCTCCTGGGACTATTCTCCTCCAAGATTTGACATCCATAAGGTGTTATTCGAATTTATAAGCATACTTCCAGAATGCTTTACAAAGTGACACTGTTTAGTTAACAGAAAAACATAGGCTTTGTACGCTGTCCACAACTATTTATGATTTGAAGCAAACTAACTATGGCAAGGCGAGGTAACTGGAAAGCAGACATTTAAACAAAAGAAACAAAGCTGATATCATTAAAAAGAAAATATACACAAGTAATTCACTTGAAAGGTGCCTACAGAAACAGCAAACTCGAAGGAAAGTACAAACCAAGTAACTGTTTTATTAAAGGTTGTCACGGAATAGTTTACCTGTCGGTTTTATCAAAGCCAAATCTGGCGCCAAAATAGAAGGCAACAGAGAGTAGCCATGCATCACTATGGACAGCAACTAGAGCCAACCAGTCCTTTTCTTGCATCCCATCTCTAGCAAAGTTTATACCTAATGCTGGCTCTGGCAGCTCGGGAGGCACTTCCTCAGCAGGCAAATTGACTTCCCATTGCTCGCTTGGAAATCCATAAAGGCAGAGATTTTCCTTTTCTGCAAGGTTTCCGAGATAGAACAAATGTGAAACTTTAGAGAAGAAAAGAATTTGCATGATCTAATCTCAATCATTAAAACACTTGTTCAATAAGAAACGGGGTCTTACGCAAGAAAGGCAGCACAAAAAATTCGATCAACAATATCTTTGTTATGCAAAATGCATTGTAGGCTCTAAATAAGGCACTAACTTAAAAAAAAAATCATGAAATTTGTTAAATTTGATCAAGAAAAACTATGAGAGTTTACTGAAACCATAAATTAGACTACATAAAATGAACAATTTGAAACTTAAGTCGATAACAAGCTGCACAGTAAACAAAAAGTTATCCCAACAGAAAATAAGCCAAAAATGAAGCCCATATATGAAGTTGGGCCAATATCTTCCAAGCTATGTAAACTTCAAAAATGAAGAGATTGATTGCTAAGTCAAGTCGTGAGGGACAACTGGTATTAAGCAAAAACACTATGGTTCTCATTCACATCATCTCCATGTGAAGACCAACCAACCAGTACATGGCAATTCCAAAGTGGGCAAAAAGCTTAATCAGTGCTCTAAAATAAGAGATTTTCCTCACAATAAATTCACATTGCACACAAACTCGGAGACAAAAATGCTCTTGAAGTAATATGGATACCTCCAGAAGCAAGCAGCAAATACCATATCAAAGTCTAAAATCTTGAATAGGATGTGAGATTAACCAGTAAAAAACTTTTTACTCAGTTAAAACACAGTAAAACACAACCATATATACTAGTAGTAATAAGAAAAGAGAAAAAGAGCAATAAAGTTCTTCTTCTTCTGTCCTTAGACCCAATACCCAGACTACCGAAATAGCAGAATAATAATGCCTTTTAATATGTCAAATAAAAATGTCTCGTTGGGGTCAGCATCACAAACAGTAGAAATTTACTAATCTGAACAATCTAATAAATGAACCGCACATGATTCACACATGTTCACTCTTCATAAAAGCAATTATTACTAAAAAAAGAGCATAAAAACTCAAAAGCAAATAAAACTAAGTACAAACACACAAAGCAAAAATAAACCCGACGGACGACAATCGCCGATCGCGTACACGATTTTTTACAGGAAAAAAAATGTACATAAAAATAAACGTAAAAAGATCCATAACTAACCCGGGTCACACTGCTGATAAAATTCCTCAACATCTGCAAAAGCAACAAAAAAAAATGATCAGAATATAGCACAGCTCAAAAAAACAAAACAAAAAATGCTCAATAATTAGAGCGTATAAACAAACAAAGCCACTGTGTTCAACGGAAAAATAAAAATAAAAGGAATGTGTTTAAGTCCAAATAGTACATTACCAGTGGTAAGGGCTTTGATCATGCCAGCTCGACGGCCTTTAAAATCCCTAAAAACTTCCTCTACGGTACGGGGATTGTTCTGTGCGCCGCCCTCCATTGCCACACACTGCTCACTCGACTGTCACTTTGCTCTGTTTCAGTTCCGCTATTTTCAAGAACTTTTTAAGCACGAAAAGAATATAAAGGTGGTACTACTAAGAATGGAAGAAGGGTATTCTCGTAATATTACTGAATTTGGAGGGTGATTTTGGTTAATAACAAAAAACAAAAAAAACTATGCGAAGGTACAACAGTTGGTAAATGAACCGAAGTGGAAAGGGAAACCGAGACAAATTTGAATGGGGAATTCTAGTATGGAGCAGTGCTGTTGCACTTCTGCTGACGTGGAACGATTTTATTGGCGGACGTGAGGATTCAATAGTTTAAATGAAAGTAAGTTACGTAAGGATAAGATGGGAGTGAAGAAGGGCAAAAGAGAAATGCTAATGTAAACAATGGGGCAAGTTTAACCAGGTTAGTTATCAAATTTACTATATTACAGTTTAGTTCAGTGTTTATCATGAAAATTTACATATAATTATTTTAATAGGACCTAATTTCACATCTTTAATGCCTTGGAAAAGGTACCGGTTAGATTGACTTTGGAAAGACTACTAAGAAACAAGTTAAGAATGAAAAATGTCCGTGTTGAAGCTCACGAGATAAGGTTTGCAGATGCGATCATGAATCAAACCAGATTATAACAAGTTGATCCTAAGTAATCGATGTTGTTCATTGGATTTCACTAGTGACAGACCCACGATTTTGTGGAAGCGGATTCAATCTTAAAAATACATAACTTTAATCGTAAAATAGTAATTTTTAAGTGAATTCAAATAAAATATTTATACAAAATCTACGCAGCTTTAATCATAATTTATACATATATACTACATTATTTTTTATGAAGTGGATTCAGTTAAACCTGCTTGCCACCACATGGGTCCGCCACTGGATTCCAGAGGAACTACTTCGTTAGGATGGAGGAATTGATGCGATTCTTCCTGAATAGTCTAGATTCTCCCTATCAAAACATATGTTGCACGAATTCTCCAAAACAGTTACAGTATCCATACACTGTCAAAGCCTATTACACGAAGTTGTAGCACCCATATCGAATCCTCAAAAAATATACTACTTTTAGAGAATCCGACAAACACCCAACGGCATTTTAAGAGAATCCAAGCAACATAGGTCAAAGCATAAAATATTTGTCATACTTCAAAATTTTGATATTACAAGATGTGGACTAATTAAATATTCGTGCCATTAATACTCTCGGGAAAATGTTTGTTCTTATATATCCAAGCCTCATTTGCATTCATACACCAACGACGAGGATTACTAGAATCAAAGAAACGAGGTTTCTCAATTCCATTCCGTTTCTATATGCTGATCAATCTGTTGTACAAAAGAGTTTCCCACCTCAAGCATTTTCATCTCAGCAATTTGACGAGAAAAAAGGTATTAATAACTAATGTAAGGATACAAACATATTGAATACTACAAGATATAGGCTGAAAGTTCACCAATTACAACTCCGTACGAAAAAGTATCACACCAAATAAGGTTACCCATTCAGACGTCCTGTAACTGGGTGATAGAGTTGGCATTTACGTTTTGCAAACAACTGAAACGATTGAATCTTTATTCATACAACACGAATCAGCTGGACCTATATATCTGAAGACCCTAGTATTGTTAGTGAGATGCAGTATAAATGAAGATCATGCACATCTTTCTGCCTTCTGAAAATAGGATTGCAAAAATATTTTCAGAATAACAAATTTGAACGGATGCGGTTCTTATTCCTTGATATCACAAAGCGCTATTGGTCACTGCAACATCAAAAGCAATGTATTTAAATCCTGGAATCCAAAGTTACATCTGAACTGCCTGAAACTCAAGATTTCAGCTTGCGACAAATTCTGAAGATACTGCAAATTATATCACAAACCAAAAGGTCGCAATTAGTCTACATAAGATTGTTCGCAAAGATCCACAAGGTAAAGATAAATGAATAAGCGAGGAATCAGGCATTTCTATTTTAAAAGGTACTTCTCCGACAATCTTATAGGTATAGAAAGGAGACATAACAGGAGCTTCATCGGAGGAAATAATAGAATTTACTCTTCTATGAATTTATAGATACCCGTCAGATATAGTTGCTCCCAAAGTCCTTTCCAAATTTACTTTATCTTGACCTTCGAGACAGTAGATTTTGGACATTACAAGGTGGTATAGAGATATTCCTTAGGCTCAAAGATAGGACATTATTTCTCTTTCAGATGTTGGGAGGAATGAACCATACTCGAGCACTTTCTTTAACAGAGCAAAACTTTATCCAAGAGAATTTTGAAGGGGTTTGCGGTCCACATATCTTTAGGAGGCTTGCTTCCTATACAACTCTAACTTAGCATTACCCTCTGAAGAAGATTCATCATCCATGTCCTCACAAAAAAATGACTAGAGAAAAATTGAGATGCCCAAAACCATACAGAGAAGATTGCACAATAATAGCAGCTGAAATTCGGCATCTGCAACTAACCATTTTGCTTAGAGGGCAATTCCTCATCTTTCTTTGATTCATCATCCTTCTTCCCTGGAACAGTTTCTTCCAAATATTGCTGAATTGTCCTCCAATAGTGATCACCACCTGCCAACCAGGTATCCATGTGCATCCCGTTAGGAAATTCCACAAATAAGCATTGCCTGTTGCGTGCAGCTGCCTTTGCATATAACATCTGCATGTGAACTGGTGGAACCATCTCATCTTGTAATCCAGATAGGAAGAGGATTGGTTGCCTGATCTGCACTCAAAAGCATCAGCAAGTATGAGCCTGAAGTCTGAGTGAACTTGTGAACATAACGAGGACAACAAAGGCAGAAACATAATTTCAACCGCTTCTAGCAACTCAATAATAATGATATATAAAAGGCTAGCAGAAGAGAAGTTACTTCACAAGTTCAAAGAATATCCAAGATGGTTCAGGCTACTATAATACACAGATTCATGGTCAACAAGAACCCCAAATGCATTGTTATCAACACGTGCCATTGAAAAGGATGGTAACTAGATCTCTGAACAGCTACGTCATTTGCATCTCATCAATGAAAAATAAAAATATGACTGACAAGTGTTTCATGTGCATTTCATAGCAAACAAATATGTCAGAAGACAAAGTTCTTTTTCAAAGAACTTAATCATATAAAAAAGCATCTGATATATCTTATCAAGATTATCACATTAAAAAGTCCGATATTAGATAAACCATGAAATCTATCCAATTTAATTTACTTAGTTCTGTTTTAGTCCATTTTAAAAGTGATGAACTGTTTGCTAAAACACAAGTTTATCCCTCCAATTATTTTAACTTGTATAAACTTCGAAAACTTGAGTGAAATCTTCACAACTTTCTTTACCTCTAATAAGCTCAATAGAATAATAAATTCAAAGTTTTTACTTCTATGGAAAACCAACTCAAGTCAATTATAATGGAAGAGAGAGAGAAAGAGAGTTTTAAAGATCCACGCCCACCTCACCAATGACATCAATGGTATTCCATGGAGATCGAACAACAAAGTTAAGAAGTTTGAGACCCTTTGAACCACTTCCCCCAATGACCCACTTCAAGAATGGCAAGAGAACTCCAGCCATATCCAGGATAGAGGTGAAAGTATTCTCCAATATGAGCCCAGCAACCTACAATAGTAAAAGACAACTAGGACATAAATATCAAAAACATGTACAAGTTATAAACACCTTCAGCATTTTAAACACCTTGGAATCGAAAAACTCTGGAATAAAACCCAAAAAGAGAGACACAGAAGAAAGTAACAAAAAAGTGGTGCATAGAGATTCCACAAAACAAAACAACGAGGACTCTATTCTTATGCGCAGCTTGACCAAGATACATGCTTAATCAACTATACATAATCGGCAGCAAAACCAGCTCAAAAATTAATAAGACGCTAGCTCTCACATCAAACGAAATCCATAAGCAAGGAACTTGGATATCAAACAAGAAAACCATACTCAAGGCATATCAATTCGGGGATTGTCCAAGAAACTAGATAAACTGAAGAATACCAATAGAATTACCAGAATCTAGATGTGTTATTCACATCCGACCATGAAGCTAAATTAAGGAAAGGGAAATTTTGTGCCACACCCCAAAATAACATTACTTGGCATGTGGAGATAATGTGATTTTTAATACCAATAAAGATTCAGTAGAAGAGTAGACTACTACTGCATTCTTTTAGATACCAATCCTTTCTCCTATGCATGAACTGGATGTAATGAACTAATGATGGATGAAGATCAAGCGTATGTGATAATGGACTAAGATTATGCAAACTCAGGTTTCAACTGGGCGTAATATTGAAGACGGGTAGAGCATGATTAGTTTCTAGTCTACATAATGAACAAATAAGCACAAAAGAGGATCATATACTTAAAGAACATTACAGCCACGAGTAAATCATAGAGGATATACACCCAAGAGATTAACACCATAAGTTTACATACATTAACCTCTATTTTATTCAGGAAAAAAATGGAGCAGTACATCCACCCAAAATCCTCCATAAAGTGATAAAACAAAAAGTAAACTCAAACCACAAAAATGAAATATCCCACGAATTCGAAGAGTAGCCTGTAAATTTTCTGATGTAATTGAAGGCAAAGAGGGAAGATTTCGTGAGACTCTGCTTGGCAACATGCCCTATACAAAATACTTATATTATAGGGTGATATCTTATCTTACAGTCAATAATTTGGACGCGAAAGATTGTTCTTTACATCCAAGGAGAAAGAAAAGTAGCTTTCCTATTTTACTTAGTCATTTGTTGTAAGTTGCCCCTCACATTCTGGTGATAACTCAGATTTGTTTAGTTATGTCTTGAAAGCTTGGAAGAGTGCCTCTAAAGTTATTAACTTCAATCAGGTGGAGCCAAGAGTACTCACAGAGATATAAGTTTGAAAGAAACTTAATAAAGTAGACTGATTTCTTTTGCTACAATACCTTGTCAGGATTGTTTTTGGTAAGAACAGATCCAACAGCTCCTCCAAGTGACCTTCCAAAGACTACTATTCTTGATGTGTCAATATCAGTCCTCTGAACCAAATGATCCAGTGCAGCCTTTTGAAAAAGATAAGCATAACTATGTAATTTCATCTATAGATCTTAGGTAAAAATCTATGAAAGTGGGGAAACTAACACACCTGAGCATCCTTTATGATCCCGTGTTGAGAAGGGTATCCATCACTGGCTCCATAACTTTGTTACAAGAAAAATATTAGAAATTAAAAAGTAAAAAAGGACACCAGCAATGTCAAAGCAAAGCACAGACAGGAAACTGATAAATACAGGGAAGTGATTTATACCCTCGGTATGAAAGCATAAAAACATTGCATTGCAGACGTTGTAACATTATTCGAACCATTTCAAGACGGTGTGCGATATCTGCAATTAACTAGTAAAGGATAACCAAACGAGATAGGGTTGACTTATACGACATGAACTGCAGGAGGTAAATCAAGAAAAGGAATATGGAAACAAGGTCGGTAAATCACTCAGTAACCTTATAACAAAAAGGATACTTCCTGCATTTTCTTGGAAAAAGATGATAGTTGGGCCTGCAGAATCAAAACGCTATCTTAGCTTAAAGTACACTGAAAAATCAAAAACTAATCACAAGTGGACAACACATCCAACATAAATGCAAAATACTAACAGCATCATTTCCTATATCAGTAGAAACAACATGGAAACATCATATTGGGGCATGCTCCAGCTAGGTTCCTAAATGTACTGTAGACATTTAGTATGAATGCACAAATGAGCTACTGAATTATGGAGTTCGAAGGTGAATGTTGATATCATAGAGTTGTATTTAGGTTCTAGCACATCCTGTCATCAGATCCATACTTCTTGGCTTGGCAACAGAATAACACTATCATGCACACTATTTTACAATGAGGATTTTTTACTTGAGCTAGTAGATGCTGCTGTGCATCTAGCAGTATTCTTAACAGTTCGCGACCTCTACATTTTAGCAAATGCTGAACTTTTGGACACAGGAATAATCATTTCATATGAAAATTTTAGCTCACTTGCACAATCAAATTACCCGGAGAGTCAATTACTAAGTAAAATCCTCCAATATGAAGCCTCACCACAAAAATTGACGAGCAAATCAAACAATCACATCAACCATGCTTATTTGCTAAAGTAACTCCCAGATCAGTTTAACAAAATTCTCGCACAACAATTCAGGTCAAAACCTAAAAAAAAATAGTTGTACAACTGAAATTAGGTAAAAAATAATCACCAAATTCAGAAGCAATTTCAATTTTTTTTGTATAATCCACCAGCACTTACTTCAAAATCACAAATTCAATCTAAATAAAGCCCTACTTGTCGAATTTTCAGTAAAATTAGATCGAATGCAAATCTCACTAAACCTATACATCGCAAAAGCCGAAAAACGATTTTAAGAAAGAGAAACCTCTACAGTCAGGGAAAAGCTTAATGAACCAAGCATGAAGGCGAACTCCATCAGAAGATCTGAGCCACACATCTTCGTAAAGGAGCCGAAGCCGAGCCGGAGTAATTGGATATGACTTTGTGAGTCCAGGCAACACCGGCACGTACACAAGTTTTTCCTGAAATGCCACCAGTATTGCCATCCCCGCCACCACTATACCTCCCACTCCGTACAGCAACAAGCTCACGTACGACACCATTTCCTTTTTGACTCTGATTCCTCAAGCTTTTCGTTTTCTCTAAAATTGACTGTAGAAACAGGTGTGTGTGCGTAATCGAAAGAGTAGTACAGTAACGGAGAGCGAATTGGAGGAGGACAATGGCGAGAATGAGAGAGTTAAGAGTTAAATTCTTCACAATTCCTTCTTGAACCAGAGGTACCGCACACTATACATCTCATAAAACAAATGCGACTATAGATTTCTACAGCGAAACGATGTCGCAGTGTGTTCCTTGTAGGAGTGTGTTTGATTTTATTTTACTTTGAGTTAATACATTTTTTTAAAATCAAAATTATCTTCTTCTTTTTTTAATTATATAATATTAAAGCAAAGAAGTTTGCCTTAAATATATGCCAAGTGTCAAACTATTAGAATGCCAATTGGCAACATATTTAATTGACACATGGAAACTAAATTTATTAAGATGCCATAAATAAATATTTTAATATACAGATTTTTCGGCCCAAAAATATTCAATCATCCCAATATTGTCGCCTCTTTTCTAGCAAATTCCATTACTTATAGTTTTCAAAAATATTCAATCATCCCAATATGCTACTTACTCATAAGTTACATTAACAAATAAAAATTTTGAATGACTCCTTTAATCTTATTTTACTTATATTAATTTTAATTTAAAGAAAATTAAAAGTCGTCACTTATTTTTTTCCCCAATTTTTTGGTTTTACTATTATTATTTTGTTGTGCTTTACAATTAACATTACATTTCTTTTTTTTTGTTGTAGATGTAACTAAGGAAGTTGAAGATCCATAGATACGAAGTATAGAAATATTTCACAAATACAAAATGAACAAGTGTGATAGAGAACTTGAAATACAAAAAGAAGTTTTACTAGGTTACCAAGGTATATAATAATAATAATAATAATAATAATAATAATAATAATAATAATAATAATAATAATAATAATAATAATAATAATAATAATATTATTATTATTATTATTATTATTATTATTATTATTATTATTATTATTTATACTTAACATTACATTAATCTTTTGTCACAAATGTAACTGAGGAATCTAAGATTTTCATAAATACAATATATACAAATATCTCACAAATGCAAAATAATAGTTAAAAAAATAACAAGTACGATAACCGAAATATATAAAGGAGTTTTACCAAATCACTCATTTAAGGATTGACCAAATATATTATGAATGTACAAGAATTATTATTTTGGCATTATTAATTCTCATGAAGAGCACTACAGAAATTAAAAATTATTTGTGTTATTAGTTTGTTTGCATTTTTTTTCTTTGGTGTATTAACTTATACGCATGACTATTATCATTTTATTTTTGGTGACACATGACTATTGTGATTACATGCATGTCTTTGTTTTTTTATATCGATAGATATATAGATCAACATTTTCAAAATAAATGTATTTTTTGTTTTAGTATATGTAACTTAACTAATAAATAATAAATATATATCAATAACAATTAAAAGAAGAAAAAAGAAGGTAAGATTGAATAAAATTGAAGCATATCTGCTATAAAAATTTAACTATGCTTATTGGCACATTGAATACAATTGAAGAATGAAAATTTCTTTTGAAAGTTTGGATATTTTATTAGCACGTTGACAAAAAGATGAGGGTTAAGATGTGATTATTCATTATATATTATATCATGATTCTAATAAATTAGGTGTTTTAACTATTTGAGCTAACAGTTATAACATAAACTAATGATGAAATATCCATATGAACAAAATAATAAAACAGTATATTGAAACAACAAAAATATGTGAAAATTTTTGATTGCGTGAAAAAGTTCTCATTATGAATGATAATGTAAATCAAAATGATGGTATAAAAATAATAACAAATTGGTGATATATATATATATATATATATATTCATAAATTGAGTAAATTTTTATTCTTGGCCCACTTCTTTAGACTAATATTTGTTGCAAGTAAAATTTAGTGTGAAAATAATAAATATTCTCTTAGGCATGGCGGTTAAGCCAAGTGGCAAGCTAAAAATAAAGCCATTTGGCAATTTTGGGACAATATTAATAATTTAAAAATATAATTGATGGAAGTAGTTTAATGAATCTTATACATAATCTAAATAGATCTTCTATTATAGGTGTTTACTAATGATAATTAAAAGGATAATAAGAAAGATAATAATTTAATTATTAAGCTAATAAAAAATTATATAACAGTTAATAATATTAAATAATAAATAATATAATAACTACAAGAAAATAACAAAAATAAAAAAGAATTTACGTAAAAACGATGTGATGAATAAAATATATTTGACTTTCACTCAAAAACAAAGTGATAGTAAGAATTTAGTTAAAATAATATGATATAATGTGCTCAAACAAGACATATCACAACATTACTTATTTAGTACGTTTTAATATTGACACCGGAACGAAATGCAAGTACTAAAATTAAGGGGTTAGTTGCTATAAATAAATAAAAGTTGTGTGCTACGAGATTTGAATAACAATTTCATATCATGCTTCATAATTAATATCTAATGTTATATAATCTTTATATGAAAAATATATATTTTAAGGTTATTTGCATATAATTCAAACAATATATATCACAATTTGATATGATTTGTGTACGCGCATCGCGCGGGTACTAATACTAGTATATATTAAAGGAATAAAGTTACCATATATATAAGCATTATAATTAAGCCAATTGGCATAAGTTGTTAATGTGTGACGACCCGGCCCGTCGTCATGGGAATTACCATCCCGTTATGTTGTAAATACATGTTTTATGATTTTATATCAGTGTTAGAGTCTATCGGGTGAGTTAGGAGTGATTGGGATTGGAAATGAGGCATATAGCCTTTGTGAAGGAAACTTGAATAAGGAAAGTCAACCCGGAGTTGACTATTTGGTTAGAGGGCTCGGAATCGGATTCTGATGATTCGGTTAGTTCCGGGAGGTGATTTGTGACTTAGGGGAGCGATCGGAATTGAATTTGGAGGCCCGGTGTAGAAATAGGCTTGAATTGGCTAAGGTTGAATTTTTGGCGAAATCCGAACGGTAGGTGAGATTTTGATCCGGGAGTCGGAATGGAATTCCGACAGTTGCAGTAGCTCCGTTAGGTGATTTTGGATGTGCCTGCAAAATTTCAGGTCATTCGGACGTCGTTTGGTCGGGTTTTTGATTGGAATGTGTAATTCGGAATGTTTTAAAGAATTTAGGCTTGAATCCGTGTGTAATTGGTGATTTTAATGTTTAGGATGGTATTTTTATGATTGGAACAAGTTCGTATCGTGTTTTGGAGTATGTTGGTGGTTTTCGTTGGGGTCCCGGGGGCCTCGGGGTGTTTTCGGATGGTTAAACGGAAGAAAATCATGGAAATTGCAGGTTGGGATCCTGTTTCTGTTGTTTCCGCTCCTGCGGAATTATGGGCGCAGGAGCGAGTCCGCAGAAGCGGACGAGGGGCGCAGGGGCGCTTGGCTCCGCAGAAGCGGACTCCTTTCCGCTGAAGCGGCACCGCTGGTGCGAGCCAGTGATCGCAGAAGCGGACGAGAAGAAAATGGGAATGGTCCGCAAAAGCGGACATTTGACCGCCTGGGCGAGTCCGCAGGAGCGGACTCTGGTGCGCAGAAGCGGATGTTTCCGCAGAAGCGGAAGTTTCATCGCAGAAGCGGGCGCGCTTAAGCGGCCCATTGCTCGCAGAAGCGGAATTGGCCGGCTAGGCCTGGAACCGCTGAAGCGACCCTTTGGTCGCGGATACGGACTCGTAGGAGCGGAAATTCTTCCGCAGAAGCGAAAATCGCTGTAAGTTAAGTGTATCAGAAGTTAGAAAAATTTCCGAACATTTCACACATTTGGGTCTCGGCTTTAGAGGCGATTTGGGCGATTTTGAAGAGAAATTCAAGGGAAATCATCGGGTAATCAACTATGGACTTAAACTATGATTAGTATTGATAATATTATGCAATTATATCATGAAAATGGAGGAATTTGGGGTAATTTATGGAGGATTTAGCCCTAGGCTTGAACTTTAGAAAATCAAGGTTTTGAATAGGCAAATGGAGTCCGAATTTGGTAAAATTGATATGCTTAGACTCGTATTGAGATGAGGGTTCCGAATATGTGACTTTCGGTGATTTTTCGATAAGCGTACCGAAAGTCGGGTTTTGACAACTTTGGGAATTTTGATGTAAATTGAGTTGTATTGATTGGGTGTAGTCCCATTGGCCTAATTTGTTGTATTTCTACTGTATTTGAGCAGATTCTACGCGTGCGGAGCTTGATTCTCGTGGCAAGGGCATTGCGGAATAGTCGTCGCGCTATATTGAGGTGAGTAATAGATGTGGGTGATGACCGGCGGGTTCGAAACCCCGGTATACCACTTTGTGACGCTGTATAGCGGCGAGACACGCACACTCTTGAGAGTGCGGGGTCGATCATGAACTGGAGACTATATATTAGTCCGACCTGTTGATACTGTATTATTGGCTATTCTCGAGCCGTTGAACCCCTTCTTGGGCGGTTGAGTATACTTGTGGGCCGTGAGCCAGTTATTGGATCCCGCGAGGATCGTTATCATTGTCTTATCATATAGACATGCTAGTTTACTACTAGTCCGCAGCTATTTCTGTTATTATGCTAATTCCAATCTCTGGAACTTGATATTACTGTTTTCCAACTGAAAAATGATAAAAAGAGTTTTCAAAAACTACTTTTGAGCCTGCGAGGTTGTATCTGCATATTAGCCGACTAGTAGTGGATCGGGCCGCACGCCGCAGCGAGATATATGTTGGATCGGACTGCACGCCGCGAGAATATCTCTATGAGATGTGCTTGGGCTGTAGGAGCCCCTCCGGAGTCTGAACCCCCACGGTGAGCACGGGTACCCAAAATTGGAGTCGGGCTACGCGCCGTAGCGGTCATATCATGCATTGCATTGCGTTTAGCTACATCTGCTAGCTGTTATGCTATTTATTGGTATTTGTTGGTACAGGTACAGTGAAGATTGATTCTATGACAGGGTAGCCGATTATAGCTTTACATAGTGCTTTATTGCGGATTTCTTATCTGCGCTGTCTTACCCTTGTTTATTACCACTGAGTCTGGCAGTACTCATTTTACTCCCCGCACCTTGTGTGCAGATCCAGGTACCTCTCAGCAGTGATCCAGTAGCTGTGCGAGGCGACATCCGTGGGATATACGAGGTAGCTGCAGAGTCCGCAGGACCCGATATTCCTTCTTACTGTCTTGATTTTGTATTAACTTTTCTTTCCGCACTTGGTATTTTTGTAAACCTTTATACACTTACGTTCAGTAGAGGCTCATGACTCTTGACCCTTCGGTCTATGGGAGTTGGTATATTTTGGGACTTGGTCTCCCCGCTGTTGGTATAAATATTACTATTGTTTCATATTTTGAAATGCTTAAATGGGTTAAAGAGAGCTTCTAGCTCCGTTGTTGATATTGATTGGTCAGGCTGGCTTAGCAATGTGCTGGGCGCCATCACGGCCGGATTTGGGGTCGTGACAAGTTGGTATCAAAGCCTAGGTTTACTAGGCCTCGTGAGTCTTGAGCCGGTTAGTAGAGTCTTGTGGATCGGTACGGGGACGCCTCTGTACTTATCCTCGGGAGGCTGCGAACCTTTAGGAAAACTTCACTTTTCTTGAACTCCGTCGTGCGATCTTGTTGTTCTGAGAACTGAACTTCTATATTCTATTCTCTCGCGGATGGCGAGAACGCGAGCATCAGGACGAGGTGGACGACCTCCGTTGCCACCTGTTAGAGGCCGTGGGCGCGGTCGTGCTAGAGTTAGAGGTAGGGCGGGCTGAGGCAGTACCAGCTGACCCGCCTATTGTACCGGTTCAGGAGCAGGCCCCGGTGGTTGATGCTCCAGCGGTCCCGAGTTCGGGGCCGGACTATATCTATTGCTATTCACTGGTCTTCGGGAGACTCTTGCTCAAATATTATCGGTGTGTTCCGGTTTGGCTCGGGTAGTTTCGGCTACCGCTACGGTAGCGACATCTCGGTCGGGGGTGGTCGGCGGACCCCTGCGGCTCGCACACCGGCCCGGTTGTTCGGGGACTTCGGACGCCGAGGCGGTCCCCGCTCGGTGATTGCACCGGTTATTCCTCCGCCTGCTCCGGCTCCGGCTCCGGCTCCGGAGCATATGGTTCCAGGTTATGCTCGAGGACGAGCAACGTCGTCTTGAGAGATTTGGTAGACTTCGACCACCCCATTTCGGTGGCGTTGAGGGCGAGGATGCCCGGGGTTTCTTGGATAAGTGTCAGAAGATGCTGCGTACGGCTGGTATTCTTGAGTCCGGCGGAGTTTCATTTACTACATTTCAGTTCACCTGGTCCCGCATTTGATTGGTGGGAGGAGTTTGAGAGGCGTAGGCACGCAAGAGCAGCACCTCTCACATGGCAGCAGTTCTCTACTCTCTTTCTAGAGAAATATGTACCTCGGTCTCGTCGCGAGGAGCTACGTCGCCGGTTCGAGTGGTTGATTCAGGGCGACATGTCTGTGACTCCAGTATGAGCTTAGATTCACTCAGTTGGCTAGGCATGCCACATGGATGATCCCCACCGATAGGGAGAGGATCAGGAGGTTCATTGATGGCCTCAACTACTCTATCCGTATTCTTATGACCGGCGAGCGAGTTCTGTCATCATCGTTTGAGCAGGTTGCTGATATGGCACGCTCCATTGAGGCGGATCGTTGCAGAGAGAGAAAGGAGCGGGAGGCCAAGAGGCCTCGTGGTTCTGGCAGTTTCAGTGGTGCTCCATCTAGAGGGCATTCCCAGCAGAGCAGAGGTCGCTCATCTAGACCTCCTCATTCAGGCCGCCCAGAGCAGAGCGGAGGTTCTTATGGTCGTGGTCGACAGGGATTTCAGCAGGGTCAGTCATCACTTAGTGCCCTCCCAGCCCAGAGTGCAGCACCTACTTCTCCAGCACCAGGTGCATGTTATGAGTGTGGTGAGTTTGGCCATATGAGGAGACATTGCCCTCGACTACGTAGGGGCGGGACTCAGCAGAGGGATCAGCCCTCCTCTTCGGCACCATCTCGGTCTAGTAGAGGTGGAGGTCAGTCTTCTCGTGGTCGCCCCAGGGGCGAGGAGAGATCCGGTGGAGGCCAGGCACGGTTCTATGCACTTTCTGACAGGCGTGATGCAGTTGCCTCCGATGCTGTGATTACAGGTATCATTTCTGTCTGTCACAGAGATGCCTCTGTTCTATTTGATCCGGGGTCCACATATTCTTACGTGTCCTCTTATTTTGCACATCATTTGGGTGCGACTCGTGGTAGTCTTGATTTACTTGTTCATGTATCCACCCCCGTGGGTGATACGATTGTTGTGGATCATGTCTATAGATCCTGTGTTATATCTATTGGGGGTCTGGAGACCCAGGCAGATTTGTTATTATTGGGTATGGTGGACTTTGATGTTATATTGGGTATGGACTGGTTGTCTCCGTACCATGCTATATTGGACTGTCATGCTAAGACAGTTACGTTGGCCATTCCTGGTATTTCTCAGATTGAGTGGCGGGGTTCGACCGATTTCGTCCCTAGCCGTGTTATTTCGTTCCTAAAAGCTCAGAAGATGGTTGAAAAAGGGTGTTTCTCGTACTTAGCTTTTGTGAGAGATGTGGGAGCTCAGTCTCCTAGCATTGATTCTGTACCTGTTGTGAGGGACTTCCCAGATGTATTCCCCTCAGACCTGCCGGGCATGCCGCCGGACAGGGATATTGATTTTGGCATTGACTTGGTGCCGGGCACTCAGCCCATATCCGTTCCTCTTTATCGGATGGCACCAACTGAGTTGAAAGAACTAAAAGAGCAGTTTCAAGAGCTTCTGAATAAGGGTTTCATCCGTCCTAGCGTGTCCGCGTGGGGTGCGCCGGTATTATTTGTTAAAAAGAAAGATGGTTCCATGCGAATGTGTATTGATTATAGGCAACTGAACAAAGTGACAGTGAAGAACAAGTACCCTCTACCGCGCATAGATGATTTGTTTGATCAGTTACGGGGTGCGAGGGTGTTTTCTAAGATCGATCTTCGTTCAGGCTATCATGCAGCTGAAGATCAGGGACTCTGTCATTATGAAGACTGCATTCCGGACCCGATATGGTCATTATGAGTTCCTTGTGATGTCGTTTGGGCTGACCAACGCCCCAGCAGCATTTATGCATCTGATGAACAGTGTGTTGAGGCCTTATTTGGATTCATTTGTGATTGTGTTCATTGATGACATTCTAGTCTACTCCCGTAGTCAGGAGGAGCATGCTCAGCATTTGAGTATTGTGTTGCAGAGATTGAGAGAGGAGAAGCTATATGCTAAATTCTCCAAGTGCGAGTTTTGGCTCGAGTCCGTAGCATTTATGGGACATGTGGTGTCTCGTGATGGTATTCAGGTTGATCAGAAAAAGATAGAGGCGGTGCAGAGTTGGCCTAGACCGTCCTCAGCTACAGAGATCAGGAGTTTTCTTGGTTTGGCGGGATATTATCGCCGGTTTGTTCAGGGATTTTCATCCATTGCTTCTTCATTGACTAAATTGACCCGGAAGGGTGCACCATTCGTGTGGTCGGATGAGTGCGAGGAGAGCTTTCAGAAGCTCAAGACAGCTTTGACCACAGCTCCAGTGTTAGTATTGCCATCAGCTTCAGGTTCATATACCGTTTATTGTGATGCCTCGAGAGTGGGGATAGGTTGTGTGTTGATGCAGGAAGGTAAGGTGATTGCTTATGCTTCTCGGTAGTTGAAGCCACATGAGAAGAACTATCCTGTTCATGATTTGGAGCTAGCCGCCATTGTTCATGCATTGAAGATTTGGAGGCACTATTTGTACGGTGTGTCTTGTGAGGTGTATACCGACCATCGTAGTCTCCAACACTTGTTCAAACAGAAAGACCTTAATTTGAGACGGCGGAGATGGCTGGAGTTGCTGAAGGATTATGACATTACTATATTATATCATCCGGGGAAGGCCAATGTGGTGGCCGATGCTTTGAGCCGGAAGGCGGTCAGTATGGGGAGCTTGGCATATATTCCAGCTGAGGAGAGGCCATTTGCTTATGATGTTCGGGTGCTAGCCAATCGGCTAGTGAGGTTAGATATTTCGGAGCCCAGCAGGGTATTGGCTTGTGTTGTATCTCGGTCATCTCTATATGATCGTATTCGTGAGCACCGGTATGATGATCCACATTTGGCTGTCCTGAGGGACAGAGTTCAGCATGATGATGCTAGAGATGTTACCATTGATAGTGACGGCGTATTGAGGATGCATGGCCGGATATGCGTGCCCAATGTTGATGGCCTTCATGAGTTGATTCTGGAGGAGGCCCATAGCTCGCGGTATTCTATCCATCCAGGAGCCGCGAAGATGTATCAAGATTTGAAACAGCACTATTGGTGGAGAAAGATGAAAATGGACATTGTTAGACATGTATCACGGTGCCTCAACTGTCAGCAGGTTAAGTACGAGCATCGGAGGCCCGGTGGCGTATTTCAGCGCATTGATATTCCTGAGTGGAAATGGGAGAGGATCACTATGGACTTTGTCACTGGACTCCCTCGGACAGCGAGGAAGTTTGATTCTGTATTGTTGATTGTGGATAGGCTGACCAAGTCAGCTCACTTCATTCCAGTTAGTACTACCTACTCATCGGAGCGGTTGGCAACGATCTTTATTCGAGAGATTGTTCGGTTGCATGGAGTCCCGGTGTCTATCATATCCGACAGGGGTACTCAGTTCACTTCTCAGTTTTGGAGAGCATTTCAGCGAGAGATGGGTACACGGGTTGAGTTGAGTACTGCATTTCACCCCCAGACAGATGGGCAGTCTGAGCGCACTATTCAGATCTTGGAGGATATGTTGCGAGCTTGTGTGATTGATTTTGGTGGTTCGTGGGATGAGTTCCTACCACTTGCCGAGTTTGCCTACAACAACAGTTATCAGTCGAGTATTCAGATGGCCCCGTATGAGGCATTGTATGGCAGGCGGTGTAGATCCCCCGTGGGATGGTTTGAGCCTGGTGAGGTTAGATTGATAGGGACTGAGTTAGTCCAGGATGCTCTGGATAGAGCAAAGTTGATCCAGGAGAGGCTTCGTACAGCACAGTCTCGTCAGAAGAGTTATGCGGACCGTAGAGTTCGAGAGTTGTCTTTCATGGTTGGTGACAGAGTATTGTTGAAGATTTCACCTATGAAGGGTGTCATGAGGTTTGGGAAGAAAGGAAAGTTGAGTCCCGGGTACATTGGTCCTTTTGAGATACTTAGGAGAGTTGGAGAGGTGGCATATGAGTTGGCCTTGCCGCCCAGCTTATCCAGTGTTCATCCAGTATTCCATGTGTCTATGCTCCGGAAGTACATTGGAGATCCGTCTCATGTATTAGACTTCAGTACCATTCGGCTTGATGGTGATCTATCCTATGATGTGGAGCCTATTGCCATTTTGGGACGACAGGTGAGAAAATTGAGGTCTAAGGAGATTGCATCAGTTAAGGTTCAGTGGAGGGGTCGACCCGTGGAGGAGGCCACTTGGGAGACCGAGCGGGAGATGCGGAGCAGATATCCTCACTTGTTTGAGACTTCAGGTATGTTTCTTGACCCGCTCGAGGACGAGCGTTGCTTAAGAGGGGGAGAATGTGACGACCCGGCCCGTCGTCACGGGAATTACCACCCCGTTATGTTGTAAATACATGTTTTATGATTTTATATCAGTGTTAGAGTCTATCGGGTGAGTTAGGAGTGATTGGGATTGGAAATGAGGCATATAGCCTTTGTGAAGGAAACTTGAATAAGGAAAGTCAACCCGGAGTTGACTATTTGGTTAGAGGGCTCGGAATCGGATTATGATGATTCGGTTAGTTCCGGGAGGTGATTTGTGACTTAGGGGAACGATCGGAATTGAATTTGGAGGCCCGGTGTAGAAATAGGCTTGAATTGGCTAAGGTTGAATTTTTGGCGAAATCCGAACGGTAGGTGAGATTTTGATCCGGGAGTCGGAATGGAATTCCGACAGTTGCAATAGCTCCGTTAGGTGATTTTGGATGTGCCTGCAAAATTTCAGGTCATTCGGACGTCGTTTGGTCGGGTTTTTGATTGGATGTGTAATTCGGAATGTTTTAAGGAATTTAGGCTTGAATTTGATGTGAATTATGGGTTTTGGTGTTATTAGACGTGTTTTTATGATTGGAACAAGTTCGTATCGTATTTTGGAGTATGTTGGTGGTTTTCGTTGGGGTCCCGGGGGCCTCAGGGTGTTTTCGGATGGTTAAACGGAAGAAAATCATGGAAATTGCAGGTAGGGATCCTGTTTCTGTTGTTTCCGCTCCTGCGGAATTATGGGCGCAGGAGCGAGTCCGCAGAAGCGGACGAGGGGCGCAAGGGCGCTTGGCTCCGCAGAAGCGGACTCCTTTCCGCTGAAGCGGCACCGCTGGTGCGAGCCAGTGATCGCAGAAAGCGGACGAGAAGAAAATGGGAATGGTCCGCAGAAGCGGACATTTGACCGCCTGGGCGAGTCCGCAGGAGCGGACTCTGGAGCGCGGAAGCGGATGTTTCCGCAGAAGCGGAAGTTCCATCGCAGAAGCGGAGGCGCTTAAGCGGCCCTTTGCTCGCAGAAGCGGAAGTGGCCGGCTAGGCCTGGAACCGCTGAAGCGACCCTTTGGTCGCGGATACGGACTCGTAGGAGCGGAAATTCTTCCGCAGAAGCGAAAATCGCTGTAAGTTAAGTGTATCGGAAGTTAGAAAAATTTCAGAACATTTCACACATTTGGGTCTCGGCTTTAGAGGCGATTTGGGCGATTTTGAAGAGAAATTCAAGGGAAATCATCGGGTAATCAACTATGGACTTAAACTATGATTAGTATTGATAATATTATGCAATTATATCATGAAAATGGAGGAATTTGGGGTAATTTATGGAGGATTTAGCCCTAAGCTTGAACTTTAGAAAATCAAGGTTTTGAATGGGCAAATGGAGTCCGAATTTGGTAAAATTGATATGCTTAGACTCGTATTGAGATGAGGGTTCCGAATATGTGACTTTCATGATTTTTCGATAAGCGTACCGAAAGTCGGGTTTTGACAACTTTGGGAATTTTGATGTAAATTGAGTTGTATTGATTGGGTGTAGTCCCATTGGCCTAATTTGTTGTATTTCTACTGTATTTGAGCAGATTCTACGCGTGCGGAGCTTGATTCTCGTGGCAAGGGCATTGCGGAATAGTCGTCGCGCTATATTGAGGTGAGTAATAGATGTGGGTGATGACCGGCGGGTTCGAAACCCCGGTATACCACTTTGTGACGCTGTATAGCGGCGAGACACGCACACTCTTGAGAGTGCGGGGTCGATCATGAACTGGAGACTATATATTAGTCCGACCTGTTGATACTGTATTATTGGCTATTCTCGAGCCGTTGAACCCCTTCTTGGGCGGTTGAGTATACTTGTGGGCCGTGAGCCAGTTATTGGATCCCGCGAGGATCGTTATCATTGTCTTATCATATAGACATGCTAGTTTACTACTAGTCCGCAGCTATTTTTGTTATTATGCTAATTCCAATCTCTGGAACTTGATATTATTGTTTTCCAACTGAAAAATGATAAAAGAGTTTTCAAAAACTACTTTTGAGCCTGCGAGGCTGTATCTGCATATTAGCTGACTAGTAGTGGATCGGGCTGCGCGCCGCAGCGAGATATATGTTGGATCGGACTGCACGCCGCAGGAATATCTCTATGAGATGTGCTTGGGCTGTAGGAGCCCCTCCGGAGTCTGAACCCCCACAGTGAGCACGGGTACCCAAAATTGGAGTCGAGCTACGCGCCGTAGCGGTCATATCATGCATTGCATTGCATTTAGCTACATCTGCTAGTTGTTATGCTATTTATTGGTATTTGTTGGTACAGGTACAGTGAAGATTGATTCTATGACAGGGTAGCTGATTATAGCTTTACATAGTGCTTTATTGCGGATTTCTTATCTGCGCTGTCTTACCCTTGTTTATTACCACTGAGTCTGGCAGTACTCGTTTTACTCCCTGCACCTTGTGTGCGGATCCAGGTACCTCTCAGCAGTGATCCATTAGCTGTGCGAGGCGACATTTGTGGATATCGAGGTAGCTGCAGAGTCCGCAGGACCCGATATTCCTTCTTATTGTCTTGATTTTGTATTGACTTTTCTTTCCGCACTTGGTATCTTGTAAACCTTTATACACTCATGTTCGGTAGAGGCTCATGACTCTTGACCCTTGGTCTATGGGAGTTGATGTATTATGGGACTTGGTTCCCCGTTTTCGTTATATGTATCACTATTGCTTCGGGATTTGATATGCTTAAATGGGCTAAAGAAAGGATCCTTGGACGACCAATGGTACTTTCAGTATTATAAATTTATTTGGGGATAATTTGATAATTCTGTTAAGTGTTGTACCGAGACTGAAAAGTGTCTAAATTGATATACCATGTGGCTTTAATTCCCCCATCCTTTTGTGCCTTCGCCTTCTCCTTTCCATCTTAAAGTAAGATTTAATTTGTTTCGCGTTTCTCTCTGTCTTCTTCAAGGTCTCTCTTGCTGGTGAGTTTTTTTATTTTCTTTTTTTCTTTAAAATTTTTGTTTGTTTTTTATTGCTTAATTTTTTTAACTATATAATAAGCAAAGTATCCTTGGACGACCAAGGGTACTTTCAGTATTATAAATTTATTGGGGGATAATTTAATAATTATGTTAAGTGTTGTACCGAGACTGCCAGGTGTCTAAATTGAAATACCACGTGGCTTTAATTTCCCCATCCTTTTGTGCCTTCGCCTTCTCCTTTCTAAACATAAAACCAAAAGTAGAATGACATGCGTTTCTCTCTGTCTTCTTCAAGGTCTCTCTTGTTGGTGAGTTTTTCTATTTTCTTTTTAACTTATCAGGTGTTGTTATTAGTTTGTTCGGAAAGGTCCAAATATGTCCTTGTAATATAAATTGTGTATATTTATCCTTCATTAATACTTTAGTCCAAGTATATTTTTGTTGTCACATAATTGGTCCACTATGTCCTTATTGTCACATAGTTGTTCCATATATGTCCTTTTTTAAACGGAATCCACCCAAACTAATTAGTTTATTTAATTGTATTAAAGTGTATTACAAATACCATTTTCTTTTTATCAGTACTTTTTTTCTTTACCTTTCTCTTTTCTTTCTTCTTATTTTTTACTTTTTCTTTCCCCCATATCCACTCTTACATAAATACAGGGTAAAACTGCATACAATAGATCCCTGTGGTTCGGTCCTTCCCCAAACCTCGCACATAGCGAGAACTTAGTGCACCGGACTGCCCTTTATATTTTCTCCCATATCCGATTTCTTTCACTGCTGATGCCTTTTCCATTTCTGTCAACAATTTCACATGATTTTATTCCTAAAAATTAAACCTACACCACCAAAAACATCCAAGCGAGAAGGCTTTGATTCTTCTGAAAAGAAAGAGATGAAAATTATCGGAGAAATATTTTTGATCGTGTTAATTTGGTGAAGGTAGGATATGATTATTCAGATTTTAAATGTGTTGTTCACCGTGGAGCTTCGAATTTGAAGGCCAAAAGCTTTTGTCTAGTTAAATTGGTTACAAAAATGGAGAAGGCATCAGCAATGCAGGAATTTGGATATGGAGAAAGAAAAAGAAAAAAAAGAGAAGAAAGAAAAGTACTAATAATAAGAAAATAGTGTTTGTAATACATTTTCGTACAATTAAGAAAAGAGTTAATAAGTTTGGATGGACTAACTATGTGACGATAAAAGCATATATGGGCTAAAGTATTAGCGAAGAACAAATGTACTCAATTTCATATAATACAAAAGCATATTTAGATCTTTTCCATAGTTTATTACTCCTGAATTATGGTTTTTCCTATTTACAATTCTGATAGAATATGGAGAGTGATAATACTTTATTTGTGGTGTATAATCAAAATTAAGCCCAAAAAAAATGACACATGCCACTTTTCATTCATTTTTAATTAATTATTCTTATTATTTATTTGTTTTTTGTTTTATATTTTCTTATTCAGCTTTATTGATTCTTTTATTCTTCAAAGTTATAGTACGTTATTTTATTTTCTCTTCTTTAGAAGAGAAAGATTTTCGACATGCCTGCTTAGCTATCTTTTAATTATTTTTCAAGGGAAATTTTGACCTTTAATAACATCTAATGAAATGTGTGCTTTAATCTCAAAGTTGAACCGCCACCGCTTCTGTTCTTCCACCCAACATGTGTCGCAGGTTTTTGTCTTGTGTGCAGTTTGAGATAATGTGGCTTTTACTCCTATTTTTATCAATTCTACAGACTTCTTTCATCTGCTTTCTTTGGATAATCACTTCGTCTTACATGTTTTCTTCTTCAATCTGATGAGAGAGTCCCAAAAATACCAGCACGATCTTCTTCTGCGTCTTCCTCTTTGATTCGATTTTGAAATTAGTTCTTTTGTTGATTGTTATTTTTGTCCTCTTTGTTCTATTTTTCCTTTCCCTTTTTATTTTATGCGCTATCCTTGATTTTATTTCTTTGAATTATGCATTTTTGGGGTATCTTGAAAACCTAGCAAGCAGAGAGGGCAGTATGATAATCGATTGGGTTGGCATAGAATCATTCAAATAGGGATTCCAACATGATACTTCTCCCAAGTTAAGTATACTATTTTCCTGTTCGTGGTTTCGGTTGGTTTATCAGCTTTTTGTTCTAGACGTAATTTCTTTTATAATTCAATTCAAAGAGTTAAGTGTAATTTATTTTGTAATTTATGGTAAAATGTAATTTATGATGATGTTAATGAATTAGCACAGAAGACAAGCTTTTTTCCATAATGAAGGTGTTAGGAATTAATTTCCTAAAGTATTTTCGCACAATAAAACTTAGAATCTTCTCTTCTTACTATCCTCTTATGCGCTATTTTATTGTGCTTCAGAATTAATTTCTGTTAACTTGGGTTGAAAGAGGAAGACTGAAGCGCGATATCATGCTGACTTCTCAGATCTTTGCTCTGCTATTATTGTCTTGGATTCTCGGGATTGAATTTTTTATTTATTTTTACATAGGAATATGCATAAAATTGTAGAATATTGATAGTGAATAAGATGTTTATTCACCTCGTCCTTTTTATTTTCTTTACTCAAGTCTGATTCTCACTAGAAGCTTTGACTATTTTCCCTCTTATTTTGTTAATATGTTGGTTGCACTGTTGCGTCCATTCATTTTCTAGTTACAGATTTCTGGTTCTTTTAGTTGTCCAGTAATTTTCATGAATCATAGTTTGAAATTTGGGAACACCCACAACATTTTAGATACAAATATCTATTTTTTAAGTCAGTATGGAACTATTGTGAGTTGTAGTTTGAAATTTAATAATAGCTATATTGATAGTATCGTCTTGATCTCCTTTGGGGGAGGTAAGATCTGTAACCACATCGTACTTTTGTGTTGCATTGAAATGTCCAGAAGTATATATGAAAAACATTCTTGATAATGTAGCTTTCTGTGCGGAGTGTGATTGCTATTCAGCTGAACATTAAAAAAAGTAAAAACCTGCATATGAAAGAACCTAAGCATCCAATTATTGCCAACTACAAAAATTTTTGGAGGATGATCGACCCTTCATGTGCTTGATGGGGATGTAAACCCATGATATCTAACTCATTTGCTCTCCCTGTGTATCCCTCCAACAGCAAAACACCATTAGAAAATGTCATCTTTCTACTTGCAGCTCTCAAATATGCCTAAGTTCACTTTTTTCATTCTTGTATCATTTCATTGTTATAATTTATCTTACTTATAGTAAGTTGTTATTTTGAATTATTTTAAGAAAATAACAACTCCTACCTTCGAATTTGTTTGTGCGGGTTTTTGTTTCCGTTGCAAACATACCAGGTAACATTTAGACTTTAAGCTCATTTCAACTTTGTTTCCTCAACTTCGGCCACCTTTCTTTCCTTATGAAAATCTAGGTAACATCTTACTTAATCTTGTATATTCTATAATTGATGCATCCAGTAATATTGCTAAAATACTAGATTTACATATTTGCTCCATAAAAAAATTTCTCTTTTCTGCAAATATGAAAAGAAAAACATCAAACATGATTAATTAGTTCTTTATATCGCATGACTTCATCTCATCATGTAGCAGTACGTCCTAGCACCTATTCCTGGCCAGCTATATAATAAAAAAAAACCAAGAAATACTACTATATAATTAAACAACTCATGTAGGACAAATTAAGAGAAAAAAACTGAAAAAATCTTAAACTTTTACTATCAGATGCATTATGCATGTTTAAATTAAATCAGAAAATCTCAAAAGGGAGGTGTGACAGTCACAATTTTTAATTTTGCAACCACAGAATTCTACTATGTTAACTGAATCTCAACACCAAGTTGACAATAGTGAGTAAACTATTATCATTTATGCAAAATTATATTAAAGGGTATAAGGATAAATCTTTAAGATGCCACTTTGGTACCTCTAACCATTGGAGTATCTGCTGGGGCAGAGCTTCTGAAGGTGTTGCCATTTGCTAGCTCAACAAGTATGCATCTATTTTCTGCTTGTAGCATACTGGGATAAAATGTGATTAGATTTGTCAATAGCTTAAGTTATATTAGTAATGAAAGACTAAGGTTATGTTTCATACACAACACTTCTGTTTTTCTCATACTTGCCTTACTTCATGCTTTTCCATTCTCTTTTTAGTTCGAAAATATTCCTTTTAGTTTTTGTTACTGCTGCAATCCAATAAGGCTAAAGGTACAAATGTTGGCCTTTCCTAAGCAAATAGAATTTCAGGCTTTCCCAGGCAAACTGAAGTTAAATACACAACTGTCACTTTTTACTATTCTATTGAAATTTTAAGAATAAAAATACTACTTTTGATAGAAGAAAAACTGTTGACAAGTAAGAAATAAGGAGAACTTTGTAGTCATGAAATAATCATGCTATAGTGAAAAGGTAATTTCTCTTATTTAAGGTTTGCTTTAGGAACGGTCTCTTGTTGTCATTTAAATGCATCTTACCTGATTTGTTGTATTTGATTCGATTAATGTTTAGGATTATGTATGATATCTTTTCTTTATTATTCTCTCTGTGTTGGTTTTTGTGAGTTAGACATATAACTTTGGTGCGACTTCTCACTGCTTGAAATTGAACATGGATCACTCTTCTTGGAGCCAGATATCAGAATTGACTAGATTACAAAAGTTTTATTGAGGCAAACACATATATTATCTATGACAACTATTTACTTAGTCATTTTGTAAAATCTTGGAATCCTTTTTACCTAATAGTTTACATCATCTACATCTTTAATGGGAATATTGTTTGAGAATTAAATTAATAATTTAACAATTTATTTTCTCAAGTGTTTGAAGGCAGAAAAAAGAATACTAATGTATGGTCCCCCCTCCCCCACAATTTCTGTAATGATTTACCACAATGTAGCAGCCTTTGTGATTTCTTTTGATTGTATTTTTTATCAATTAAGGTCAATGACTTTTATGACATCAAATAGCTCTCTACAAATGAACCTTTATGTCTGGTAAATTGAGTCAAAGAGTGAGGAAACACTGTACAAATTTTTGGAAGAAAGTGATTTGTGTATGTTTTAATTCAACTTCTAATTTAAAAGCCTAAATTTCCTGTGTAAATGAAAAATGTGAATTTTGTATCGCATCATTACCAAAATTAATACTACTTTTTTCTACTATCATTTCAGTGTTACACTATTGCCATGTAGCTATAAGGTATATTGATGTGTTCTCGCAACTCTCTTATATGCAGAATCTTTTTTAAGTATGCTAAAGCTAAGTCTACTACTTTTTTGGAACCAGTATTGACGTAAAAATATGGATGTATATGACAAACAATTGTATAAATGATCAATTGCAACCAACTACTTTAATTCTCCTACTCTGTCTACTTATTTGCACACATTATATTCAGGTACTAGAGTTGCTTCAAACAATGCAATAGAGGTGCATATCAACAACATTATGGTTGCATTAACATATCATCATTTGTCTTAAATAGTCTTACCAGGGATGTAATTGAAGTATAAAACGTGCAAATATTTATTCCCAAATGCATAATATGGAGCAACATATATGCAATGTTGTCTTTTCCTGGCTTAGTATTATGCAGTTGTACTGCAATGTTGTCTTTTCCTGGCTTGATATTATGCAGTTGCTTACTCCAGCTTATTCTTTTTACTGATTTCATGTAATCGTACATTCAAGCAATTCAAATAGAAATAACTATTTTGACTTTTATAATATTGGGCCCGTGCTGGCACGGGCAACCACTACCTAGTTGCTAATATAAGTAAATCCAGTTGAAACCATAACTTTAAGACAATAACATTATAATTCAATAATAAAAAAATAATAAACTCAGTTGCAACACAATTTTATCAATAAAAGTTTTGCTCTCATCTGTATATCAAAACAAAATAAAACTATGACCCTTAACTTAGTTGTTTCACTCAAAAGCTATCGATTACTTTATAACTTAGGGACAATCAAAAGTTGTAAAGGGGTAAATCCTAACCAACTATAATAAATCGCGAAGATAGATCTATGATTTATGTGCTACAAATCCTAATAAGATTATGGCGAGATTATGTAGATTATCAATGAAAATCACTCGGGAGATCAAGAAAGGAATAAATAACAGAGAGAGGTTGATACAGAGAGAGATAGTCAGAAGTTGTATTATTAATAAATAACACTTGGTCTTATAATAAGGAAAACCCTTCTTTATATAAAAGAAGGGTTCCCTCATCAAAACATAATTCATTTAAGGGCCGTTGACGTCCCAAAAATATAAAAGGATGGAGGGGCCAGAGTGCCTGTATGGGCGAGTTGACCTTACGCCTTCGTTGTTAAAGATGCACCCCCGACGCCATATGGGCGTGAGGAAAGATATACTTGGCCTTTATTAGGCGTGGGCGTGAAAGGAGGCGTACTCAACTCTCGTTAGTTATATCTGATTCGATCTCATACAGTTAGTCCCTCCACCTGTTGGAGATGTATTTGACATACGTCTACAATAGGTGAAAAAGATTGACTTGCCTTGGAGTCGCCCATATATGGGCACGTGGCTTGTTTTTTGAACTGACGTCACTGGCGGCATGCATCATAATTACAACTACTATTGAGGCATGTCATGAGGTGATTTTATGTTTTAGTTTCCCACCCCCTTCTCTGACACTCACCTCTTCTAATCACGTGTATTGGGATACTATACATAGGAAGTGGTTTCAAGTTTTTCTATTCTTTGGATCTCTTCAAGAAAAAGTTCTTTATGCTTTTTTTCTTTTCATAGAGACTTTTACCAACTTTACGTTTTGACTTTCAGAGTTTGCTTCATAACTTTACAAGCTTGTTGACATGTCCCAACTTTGATCAAAAGATGATTATGGCGAAAGATAATCGTTGTCGTGAAGGAAATGGGGATGAGGCCACTTCTAGGGTTCCTCTGTCTTCGGAAGGCGGGAAGAAGGCCCGAAAGCCTCTTGTCCCTCTTTCCATAGACAATGTGCTTCCTCGCGAACTATATGTTCGAAGGAATTTTACCTCGAGGTGTACAACTCCTGAATGGGAGAATTCTAAATTCTCTATGTCACACTTGGACGACCTCTGTGTCTCTTGTCAGATTTCGGACACGGTAGTTTTGAAAGCGGCCGGGGGAGATTTTGCCAACGTACACAGACTGGGGTTTTGTGCCTTTTATGAATACCCCTTCATAAACGGGTGTGGTCTTCCCATCTACCCGTTGGTGGAAGAGTTGTGTAGGTTTTATAATATATGTCTGGCCCAACTCACTCCCTATACATGGAAAATATGTTGTATATTGACGACTTATGTCGAGAGGGTCGGACTGGACGTCACAATACACCATCTGTTGCAGTTGTTTAGTCCCGAATTCATGAGGGGGATGATGTTGCAACTGAAGAACCCCGGGATGAAGGGTTTGGTCATCACGGACGACAAGCCCAACCATCAGATTTGGTTGAAATTTTTCTTTGTCTGAACCTCGGATTTGGTGGTTGACCCCGTTGGATTCCATAAAGCATGGAATCTCGAACGTAAGTGTCATTTCATGCACTTAATATTTTCAATTATTTATGCTTACTCGACCGTTGTAACCTTTTGTATTTTTTGTATCTACAGCCAGGGCGTCCACGCCCCAGTCCGTGCCGGACATCAGAGCGTGGGTGGGGCGGTTGATCCCGTTTGCCAAAGAATGCATGATGTGGGTGGAATTTACATGAAATATGGCCTTCCAGTTATTGCATTAGTTTCTGGTTTGGCGACCATGTTCTTTGGTACCACATTTTTCGACGTACCTTTCCCTTGGTTAATGTGTTGGCAGCCCGAAGCATCCCACGGCTGAGAAGACGTCGAGCCGCTGCTTCCTTATCGGCGGACTTTGATTTTGAGCATGTAGTTTAGGAGCATATAGGTGGGGACGTTCCCGAGGTTACTCGACCAGAGAGTGAGCATGCGGTTGTGGAGGTATACAGTGAGGATGCTTCTGACGCTGTTCGCTCTGAGGGCGAGGGCATAATTCAAGAGCCCTCTATCGAGGATGCTCCTGAGACTACTCATCCCATAGTTGAGTCACTAGTCAAACTGACGAATGAAAAGGACCCTTCGCCTCCATCTCCTCCTGCCGAAGAGAAGGCTTTCAAAGGCGATGAGCCGCCAGAGCGGAAAAGGCGCCGATTACTTCTCGGCAAAGGCGTGGCCGTGGAGCACAGGTAGGTGGTTACACGCCATCCTGAATCAAGGACGGTCTTTATGGGCAATGCTATTCGACCAGAGAGGGCGGCCCTTCTGAGGGAAGTTGCAGGCGATACTGCTTCCCCTCAATTCGAAGGAGGTAGTGTGCTGGCTGTCTCCAAGTTGGCTGCTGACGAGGGATGAGCAGCTTCTGGACTAGCTTCTGCATCTACGGATGTGCCACGAGAGGACTACGCTTGGGTGGACATGGCGAGGACGGGTCCTTGTGAGCATGTGATTTTTGCCT
This sequence comes from Nicotiana noctiflora, assembly GCA_032618575.1. NCBI lineage: Eukaryota > Viridiplantae > Streptophyta > Magnoliopsida > Solanales > Solanaceae > Nicotiana > Nicotiana noctiflora. Next base: position 763,566 of record JASVEL010012608.1, read on the forward strand.
AACATGAATTACTCCCACAAAATCAAAACAAAAATTGTCTATTTTTACGTTGTGTATTTTTGTGAATTTTTCGTGTTATTTTTGGTAATTGTTTGCATTTGTATATGCATGATTATATGTGTTTAAATTAATAAAAAATACAAAAATAGGTCATATTTACATTTTTTATCTAACTTTGCAATTAGGAGTAGTTTAAGTTTATTTTACAAAATAAAAAAATCACAAAATATGTATTTTTCGCTTTTCTAGTATTTAATGTCCCAATTGTGTGATTTATATTTAATTGATGTTTAAATTGAGTGTGTTAATTGTTAATATAACTTAATTAGTATTTCTTATAATTTAATTGATGTTGTAGTGAAATTAGAAATTTTTGTTTTAATTAGAAAATTAAATTAAAGAGATTAGGAAAACAAAAGAAAAGAAAAATCAAAGAAAGAAATCAAAATTGGACCAAAGTCCAGGCCCAAATCAGCACAAACCAGCCCAAACCACCCGGTCCAACCCGCCAGCCCGTTTCCATTCGATCTGGACCGTTGATCTCCCATGATCCAACGGCCAAAATTAAATCTCGCATTTTAATTACCCAAAAAACCCCCAAACCCTAATTCACCTTCATTCTTCATCCCATTTTCTTCACTGATGTAACGCCGCCACTGTTTATCGTCCGCCGCCGCCGGAAATCACCTCACGGCAGTTCCGGCGGTCCAAACACCACCATTTTTACACCAAAGAATCCTCTCAACCTCCTCATCCCAACCCCGAGCATGGCTTCCTTCGAATCAGTCCCCATCTCCTCGAATCTTCAATTGAAGATTCGAGCCAAAACCAAAATCACCCCAATCAACCCCAAACTCACACCATAGCATCCCTAGGCCTCCCTCACACCCTAACCACCGTTATTTCTATTCGAATCTGGTCGGAAACCACTAAGCCCGAAAAAACCGAGCTCCAAGAACCCTAAAACTCGAATTGGGATTTCTTCATCGGATTTTATCAAATTGAGGTCTAATAGACCTTAATTGATATGTTTTCACTTAGAAAACATTTCAATTAAGGTCCTTTCGACCTCAAATGCCAAAGACCAAGCGGCCGAATCTCCATTTTTGTTTTTGCGGTATTTCTATTTCTTTTCTTTTCTTTTTCCGTTCTTACTTACTCGCACTCGTCAATTTAGTTTAATTGTTTTCGTAGTTTCATTTGTTTGTTGATTTTTCTCGGACATTTCTCAATTTCCTCTTCTTTTGGGACCTTTTATTTGGTCGACCTGTTTGTTTTCTGATTCGTTGTTGTAAACGTGGCGTTATAAGATACGAATTCGATTCGTTTAAATTCGTCGAATAACTAATTCTACATTTTGAGCTATGTTTGGCCGAGAGTCTTGAACTCACTGTTTTGGCGATTGGTTTGTTATCAATCGTACATGTTGTGATTCGACTTAACGAATGTCGTTGTTTAAATTCGTCGAATAACTAATTCTATATTTTTTGAGTTATGTTTGGCCGTGAGTCTTGAACTCACTGTTTTTGGTGATTGGTTTGCTATCAATCGTACATGTTGTGATTCGACTTAACGAATGTCGTCGTTTAAATTCACGAATTTGTTGTTTGAAATTCCGGGCAGTGGTTCATTGTTTTGCTTGAATTAAAATTTTTCTGTTTGTTGTTCTGAGTATTGAGTTAACTGTTGGATTGTTGTTTTGAACCATCGGTTGATTTCTGATTTTGGAATGAATTGGTTATAACTGTGTAGTTGTTTTAAGTAGTCATAAAATTAACCTTTAAAGTGCAATACACATGAAGATGAGTTGGTAAAACCTGCTGGACAACAGTATACCCCATTGGTTTTTACCTTTAGGACTTGTTTAGTTGTTAAAACCCATACTTAGACAAAACAGGGTGGGATAATCAGAGAATATCATGATGATAATGAGTGTTTCTAATGCTGGTTAGTTGTATAATCAGAAACACATGGGAATAACTGAAAAAAAAGGGTCAAAAGTAATGCACATGGGAGGAGTTTAAGCAAGCTGGACAGATCTGAAACTAAAAGAAATAGGGGCTGTTACTCTGGTCATTTGGAGGCTATAAAAGGAGATAGGGAACTCACTGGAAAGGACACACATTGAGAGACTAAAAAAAAAACAGAAAACACTCTCTGGAAACACATTTTTTCAGATAGAAGAAAACAGATTCATAGACTGAATATACATACACATACTCACAGATATCCCACTGGAAGCAAACACACATTCAGATATTGAGATCATTTGGCAGAAAACACACTGATACTCACACAGAACATTCTCTGAAGAACACTGCACACACATTGAGATCACTGGCAGAACACATACACTCACAGATAGGTTTACTGAAAAACAGAGAAAAAGAAGATAAACATTGTGAGAGTTCTTTGGAGATCATTTTGGTGTCTTCTGCTGGTTAACAAATTGGTTTTGGTTTGCTGTTTGAATTCTATTTTCTGTCCAAAGTTTGGGTTTTTTGAGTTGTATTGGGGTTTCAAGTGCTACTGCTGGTGCTTGTTTGTTGCTGCCAACTGCTGTTTCCTTTACTTACTGCTGCTGATTACTCATCTTTTCTCCTTCTATTTCCATTATCCAGGTACATATCTTTTGGACTTGGCCACTCTTGTACCAGAAAAATTGAAATGAAAAGCTATTCTTTGAATCCTTTTAGTTGAAGCTATTACATAGATAAACCTGTTTAGCTATTTATCAAACTAAAGACTGTTAGCAAAAAATAGATATTGTATAGCTATTTGTTTAAAGGATTAGAAATGCATATAGTCTTGTATGTCTACTTAGCTCTTACTTCGGCATGTATGAATTGAAACAAAATCCGCCGGGCTTGTATTGTTTATCATTGTAAACTTGGTTTATTTTGGGACTGTTGATTAAAATAGACATTGGTTTTTTTTATTTATGCGTTTCTGTTATTGTTAGTACATGTTCGGGACTCGTGTAAGTTAAAACTAGCCAATTCGGCTTGGGATTCCTTTTGATATTTTATAGGTAATTGTTTAAAGTCAAAGTGATTCAAACATATTTAAAGTGTTGGTTTGATTAATGTTAGCTATTAACATAAGATGTTTGGGATCATTTTCGAGTTCTTCCTTGAAATCTATTTGTAATTAAGCAAACAAGATAAGTTAGCCCATGCTTTAAATGCCAATGTTAGGTCAATTTTAATCGTATAGTTTGAATTTCGCCAATTAACATCGGATTAAGGATAGTAAAAATCCAAAGTAAACATTTTACTTTAAATAATGGACCAAGGTGAATTATTTCTATTTCGCATATTTTGATTAATTTTCCGTTTCATTAGTTTATTTTTTTTTATTTTAATCTCCGGCCTTAAGTCAAAAAGCTATGAAATAATACATCATTTGGTATGGGTCTTTAATTGGAAATAATCTTAAGGGATATACTGTTAAATAAATTGATTTTTGGCTTAGTCTTACAATGGCTTTAATCGGCATAGCTGCAAAGTAAGTAATTCGGATACCTTTTTATTTGTCATATCTGTCGAAAGTCTGAATCTATGTTGTAATTAGTCTTTCTTTTGGTATGGTTTCAAATCAATAGAGCGGTTTAAAGTTTTTAATTAGAGCATATAATTTATAAGCATGTATAAAATCAGATATTTCTAGCCATTTATAATAATTGAAGCGACCGTGCTAGAACCACGGGATCTGGGGGTGCCTAACACCTTCCCTCGGATCAACAGAATTCCTTACTTAGAATTTCTGGTTCGCAGACTTCATTTGGAAAGTCGAAAATTTCCTCGATTCGGGATTTAAATAAATCGGTGACTTGGGAAACCTTAACTTATTCCAAGTGGAGACTCTGAAATAAATAGAATAATCCCATTTCGAATATTGTCACTTAAATTGGAAAAACTCCCTTACACTTCTACCCCCGGGTAGCGGGCGCGCCAAAAGGAGGTGTGACACGGGGTAGAACATTTGGGTCATCAAAGTCAGAGGGTTGAAAGTCGGTCAGGAAGTCGAGGCATTTCAAAGCAAGTCCATGGAAGCAAGTCGGAGCATAGCCGAAAGCAGGAACATACCCAACAAGAATGCCAACAACGAACCACCATTTTATATTAACAAATCTTTTGAAATATAATACCGGGCATTTGCTGGACATAGCCCGTTTTTCTCAAGATAGCCGTGGTGCTTGGCACCCGGTGAAGGATTTTGTAGTCACACATGTTTAGGCGGAGAGTTTTGTCAATTAAGCCGGAAAGCCATGCTACCGGTGCACTGACACTCTTCGGCTCGAGTTGTCCGCTCGAGTTAAAGCCAGTCTAGACACTTTTCCAACGGGATGATGACTTAGAATAACAAAACCTTATGCCGGATCCCCGATAGGAACGTTTATTTGCATCATGTGCATATTTGACTTAGGAGGCTCAACACAGGGGTTGGGCCTGTCTAGGACAGGTGTACCTGAAACAAAAGACCAACTTGTGGCATCTTTCTGTGTGCATTTATTTGTTTCGATCTTACATGCCGACCGGTTTGTTAAAAAGAGAGGAAGAAGTGGAAAACGTCGGGGTATATAGTCAAAATAGTTTTATGGAAAATAGTTAGTTCTTTGAAAATAAATTCTGAAAAAATGCAAAAAAAATTCCAAATAAATTTTCTTAATTTTACGAAAATAGTTAGTTCTTTAAAAAATAAATTTTGAAAAAATGAAAAAATGAAAAAAAAAAATTCCAAATAAATTTTCTTAGTTCCTTTGAAAATAATTTGTTTTAGAAATGTTGTTTAAAAATAGTTTGTTTTCTTTTCTTAAAATGATTTAGTCCTTTTATTTTCGAACTACGCAAGTTTGATTCTCACCAAACATGAGATACGTAGGCAACCCATATCGGGCTCAACTAAATACTGATTTTTTTTAAAAGAAAAACAATAATAAAATATTAGAATTTTTGGTTTTAGTCGAGAGTTAGGAAATTTTGCAAAAATAGCCAAACGCCTCAAAAGGGGCGCCGGAGGACTAATTTCGCAAAACGGAATATAGACATCACGTTGGTATCCTGTTATACAGCCTTCAAATCTTCTTCAAGTGTTGAAAGGCCGTATTAACAAGACTCGTTTTTTTACATAATGAAAAAAAAAATATAAAAAATATAAAAATAAAAAAAAATTCAAAAAATCTTAAGTTCATTTTTATCTTTTCTAGGATCAGCATGACTTCCTCGCAACGAATCGGCCAGAAAAGGGCAAGAGACGAAATGCCACCCATGTTCATGATCCAAGACAAGACCCCAGATCGGCTATGTAAATGGTGGACTAGTTTCTCGGCTTGGGAAAGAAATCAAGTTCACAAGCACCTCAAGTTTCTTCCGGACATCATGATGATAAAACCGGACAAAAATGTGATCAGAGCATTAGTGAGTTTTTGGGACTCAACAAGCAATGTGTTCAGATTCCGGGATTGCGAAATGACACCCACTTTGGAAGAATTGGGCGGACTCACGGGACTCGGAAGAGATTTGCACAAGATGAGACCTGCAGCTCCTAGGCAGATGGGTGTAAATAATTTCTTGAAAAAGTTATGTCTCCGGCGGGTTCCCATGGGTTGTTTGGAGAACGGTTGGGTGCCACTGGATTATCTCTACGACAGATTTGGTGATAAGAATGGGTTCGCGAAATTCTCAAACACTGAATTTGTCAACCAGTTGAATTATGACGCCTGGGGAGACTTAAGGATTTATTCCTTTATGATCGCTTTTTTGGGAACCATGGTTTTTCCCGAACGTGGAGGACGCATCAGAATCCGTTTGGCTGCGGTGGTCTCATATCTACGGAGTAACGAGGAACACATTGTTCTTCCAATGATACTAGGAGACATCTTCCGGGCCTTAACTCGTTGCCAAGAAGGACAAGATTATTTTGAAGGTTGCAATATCTTATTACAAATGTGGTTTGTAGAACATCTCTATCATCACCCAATTGTGATAAACTTCAACACGGATTGGTTGAATTATATTCGTTGTCATACAAACAGAGCCGCCCGTTGTAACCTTCTAGAAGATTTGAGGACTTGGCAAGAACTTCTCAAATCTTTAAGAGCGGATCAACTTACCTGGAATTATTATTGGTTCCCTTCTGCCAAAATCATGCATATGTCGACATATCGCCCATTCTACATACTAATGGGTTTCAGGGGTTTTCAACCATATGCCCCGCTACGTGTCATGCGGCAGTTGGGTAGAGAACAGAAAAGGCCCCCAATTGAGGATATGCGATCATTTACATGGGAATTTGTGACGGAGGAGACCCCGAGGGAGACTTATGCACAGAAAGTATGGTTCGGTAGTCGACTCTCCGACATCAACGAAATGGTTGCCGATCGAGAACGGGGAGAAGTGAGTCTCGCATATCTTGAATGGTTCCACAACCAATCAGTGCCGGAGCAAAGGTCAGAAAGGTCAGTGAAGTATGCCGTAGATTGGGAGAAGGAGGTAGAAGCCAGAGTAAGGGAGGCTAAACATGAGACAGCGCAGGATTTCCAATCTTGCATTAACACTTTAAAAGAAGACAAGGGAATTTTGGAAGCTGCCATGGACATACAACAGTCTGATTTTGATCGGGAAAGGGCCGTTTGGGAGCGGGAAAGAGAAGCACTCCAAACTCAAATTCGAGAGATGCAATTGGCCGCAGAAAGGTCAAGGAGGAGTCGAAGTGATCAGATGCTGATAAACGATTTGGAAAGGAAAGCCTTTGAACACCAAGAAGACTTGGAGAAGGCAAAAGCGGCTTTGGTTGCAGTCCGGACAAAATGGAAGAGAGCAGCCCACCAAGAAGCACTCCGTCTACAACAAGTAGAGAAAGACTATGATGCAATCATCGTTGATTTAAGAAAAGCAAATGCCACTCTTAGAGAGCGAACTCTCAGGCAAGTCCAGGATGCTAAAGCAGATAGAGACCGTTGTCACAACTTGATGGCACGGATGGAAAGACAAATAGATAGGCTCTTGGACCATGTCTCCGGCAACTCTCAAGTATTAGGGGCAAAGAACAGACACATAGGGCAGCTGCTCAGAGAAAAAGACATGATCAGGACCAGGATCAATGAAATCGGGCACTACATCACTATGAGGTGTTTGACATGCGAACGAGTACCTCGGCCTGCCCTCTTCTCTTCAATCATGGAATGTGTCCACCAAGTCATGGAAGAATTGGGGAGTATACAGAAAGATCTTACACCAAGAACTGCAGCAAGGCCAAACAACGCCCCCGGGCGCAAAGATTCGAGGCTTTGGAACATGCTTAGAAGAGTCTGTTGTTTTAGAGTCTGTTTGTCCTTTTAAAAGTTTTCTCCATTGTTGTCATTTTGCAAGTGTTTCAAGTTTGAAGTTTGTTGAAATAAAATTCATGAACATTTCATTCATATCTTATGTCTATTGTTTTAGAACTACGCTCGGTCTGATTCACGCGGGGACGTGATACGTAGGCAATCCACATAAGATTCGACCACCACTAAAAAAAAAAAAAAAGAAAAATGGGGAGTTTAATAACAATAAAGTTTTCAAGGATAAAAGAGAAAAGCTAGAATGACGCATGCGGTGAATACATATATAAATGGTTAATTGATTAGGTGCATTGCATCTGATGCTGATCTTCTTTCTCCTTCTTTGTTTCCAAATACCAGAAAGGTTTAGCAGTGACTTGACAGAGTATACTGGCCGATCACCCTTACCATACCAGATCAAAAGGTCCAATTCCGGCAAGCATGTCTAGTTCCGGCAAAAGTATCGATGGGGAGAAAACAGAGATACAAATCATGAAAGAAGAAGTGGACCGGTTGAGACAAGCAAATGACAGAGATGCACCTAGCCTGGGCTAGGGGACAATCATCACCAAACCTTCCTACTTTTCCACCAGCACCAGAGCATCCGCCCATTGACCCCTCAACAAGTGCACCAATCTATCCTTATTATCAAGGGGAAAACCCATATACCTCCCCGGTTTCACCGGCCAGACAAAATCCCCCTCGCCCGGTTACCCCTGTTTTTGTGGCACCTCCACCTGATACTTTACAAAAGTCTTCCAGTGAACCACTTTTTCAAATACATGACAATCATTGTTATTCTCCCGAGCCTACCTTTAAGGCTCCCGAACCGCATTCACACACCCCTCACTGGGATAACCCGGCAGAACCGAAAAAGCACTTCAAAAGTTTGGAGCATGAGGAAGTTATTCGGAAAGTTAAAAGTCTGGAGCAATCCTTCAGGAATATGCATGGTTTAGGCAACCAAGTCAGTGTTGCTTACAAAGATCTGTGCCCATTTCCAGATGTCCAGTTGCCAGCCGGGTTCAAAATGCCCAAGTTTGACCTATACGAGGGGCATGGTGACCCAGTAGCCCATCTTCGAGGTTTTTGTAGTACAATGCGAGGAGCCGGAGGGCGAGATGAGATTCTGATAGCTTACTTCGGTCAGAGCTTGGAGGGGTCTGCGCTAGAGTGGTACACTAGGAAGGATCCCAGCAGATGGTTTACATGGGATGACTTGGCTCGAGCATTCATCGGCCAGTTCCAATATAATCTTGAAATAATCCCCGATCGCTTATCATTGCTAAAGTTAGAGAAGAAACCCGCCGAAAGTTTTAGAGAATTTGGTTTCCGCTGGAGGAAACAGGCAGCGAGGGTAGATCCGCCGATGAGAGAGAATGAAATGGTGGATTACTTCCTACAGACACTGGAGCCAACCTATTTCGGACATCTGGTGACGTCCGTGGGTAAGTCATTCACTGAGGTGATAAAAATGGGGGCTATGATCGAGGAAGGCTTAAAAGCTAACAAGATCATGAGTTATGCAGCTTTGAAAGCCACCACTCAAGCTATTCAAAGTGGCACCGGAGGAGTGCTTGGGAAAAAGAGGAAAGAAGAGGTCGCGGCAGTTGATTCCGCAGCATGGTTCAGGAACAGAGGCCCCGCACCCCAGTATAATTCGCCACAGCCCCACCAACAAAATTACTCTCACAATCCATATAGCCATCCACAACACTATTACCCAACACCGGATGCTCACTTTACCGTCCATCATGCCCAATCATATGCCCCACCCCCCGTCCAGGCACCATGGCGTGCGCCAAATCCACAGAATAATTACCCACCCCCAAGAGCCTATAGAAATCCCACGGGTGCGGGCTTTCGTCCGAACCAAGCATTCAAGAGCGACAGGGCGCCAAGGCCAAAGACTTTCACTCCCTTGGGGGAGTCTTACACCAGTTTGTTCCACCGTTTGAAGCAAGTAGGGTTGCTAAATCCGGTCGAGGCTAAGCTACCAAACCCTCTTCCAAAAAATCTGGATCATTCAATAAATTGTGCATACTGCTCAGGATGTCCGGGGCACGACACGGAAAAGTGTTGGAGGTTGAAAACGGCTATCCAGGAACTCATCGACACTCGCCGAATTGAGGTCCAGACTCCGGCGGAGCCCAACATCAACCAAAATCCACTTCCAACTCATCATGAGACCAACATGATCGAGTTGGTACGGGTAGAAGAGGGAAAGGAGAAAATTTCTCAGACTGTAATGATGATCAAGTCTAGTGGGGTAGGAATGAAAAAGGGGCCAAGCCTTGATGAGTCACTCATTTGCAAGAAGGACGTACAAAAGGGGTTGGAAGCAGAAAGGGGAAATGCAAGCGAAGTACCGGTGAGGCCGGGGGGAGTAAAAATAGTTGTACCAGGGGTAGCAACCAAACCCGTTTTGACGGTAGCAGGTGTTCGAGTGGATCCTTTCATCATCAAGCCAGCAATACAGTTGCCAATAGCTGATAGCAAAGCTATTCCATGGAATTATGATCGGATCACGACAACTTACAAAGGGAAAGAAGTTAAAGAGGAAGTTTGCGAAGCGCAAGGTTTGACCCGCTCAGGGAGATGTTTTGCCCCTGCGGAATTAAGGAAGACTACTCCGGCAACACTAAAAAAGCCGGTAACTGACGAAGAGGCAGAGGAATTCCTGGAAAAGATGAAGATGCATGATTATTCTGTCCTAGAACAGCTGAAGAAGACTCCTGCGCAAATCTCATTGCTGTCCTTGCTGATACATTCTGAAGAACATCGACAAGCTTTGATGAAAGTTTTGAATGAGGCCCATGTGCTTGATAAAATCTCTGTGAGTCATTTGGAAAAGATCACCAATAGGATCTTCGAAGCAAACCGGATCACCTTCACCGATGATGAGTTGCCTGAGGAAGGCACCGAGCACAACAAGGCTTTATATCTTACGGTGAAGTGTGAGGAGTCGGTGGTCAGCAAAGTCCTGGTCGACAATGGGTCCAGTGCGAACATTTGTCCTCTCTCTACACTAAACAAGTTGAAAGTGGATATCGGCAGGATACGCAAGAACAACATATGTGTCCGAGGGTTTGATGGAGGAGGCAAGGCATCGGTCGGGGACATAGTGTTAATCTTGACAATCGGACCAGTGGAGTTCACCATGGAATTCCAGTGCTGGACATGGTAGTGTCATATAACCTTCTGATAGGGCGACCGTGGATCCATGCCGCAAAAGCGGTTCCATCCAGCCTACACCAACTAGTCAAGTTTGAGTGGGACCAACGGGAGATCGTAGTCCATGGAGAGAATGATCTACAACCAGGCACTATCGTCCCCTTTGTTGAGACAGAAGAGGATGTTGGGCCATGGGTATACCGGATCTGCGATGTGGTATCCACCAAACGAGTTCCAGAAGGGGAATGCATTCCTAATGACAGAATAATTACCGCAGACGTCATGGTGGCTCATGAAATGCTGAGACACGGTTTCATACCCGGCAAAGGTCTAGGTGCATCTCTGCAAGGAATCATACAACCGGTATCCGTGGTCGAAAATGTGGGAACCTTCGGCCTGGGATTCAAGCCAACATCAGAGGACATCCAGCGAGCCAAGAGGAATAAGCAAAAGACATGGGTGCTCCCGAAGCTTGTTCCGCGCCTTTCCCGATCTTTTGTCAGGTTCGGAGTAAGAGGACATCCGACGACAAAGGTTCCCAGTCCTATGATTAGGCCGGACAAAGAGTTCTTAAGAAAGTTCGAGGACCTATTCGCAGACGTATGCATGCTAGAGGATGGCGAAGGATCCAGCCATGCCGATATACAGTTTGTTGGATCGAAAGCAAAGTTGAATAATTGGAAGGCTACTCCTCTCCCTGTCCGGAAAGAGTTTTGGTAGTTTGTTTTGGATTGTTTTCTTTTGAAATTTTGTGTTGGGATTGTCCCCGAAGTAAAATCCGTTTGTTTCAGTTCATTTTGATTTGAGTTCGCAAGTTTGTTTTTCCTTGTATTGTTCCCATTAATGAAATTTTGTTCCTTTCGTTTCTAATTTTGTTTATTTTCCTTCTTTTTACTTTTCTGAGCAGCTTTCTTTCAACTGATCTTAATAATATGGCGTGCTTAAAGATTAATCAACCCAGTCTAGAAAGTCAATCGGGTTTGGAAATAATAACGCATGAAATAAGAGGTGACGAGAGTGAACCGGAATACGGCGATGATGAAGCCGTAGAAGAAATTGGTGAAGAATTAAGTCACTTCGAGGAAAAACCCAAACCAAATTTAAATGATACTGAGGCTGTTAATCTGGGGGACACAGAGTCCTGTCACGACCCCAAATCCGGTCGTGATGGCGCCTAACACATTGCTAAGCCAGCCCGACCAATCAATATCAACAACGGAGCTAGAAGCTCTCTTTAACCCATTTAAGCATTTCAAAATATGAAACAATAGTAATACTTATACCAACAGCGGGGAAACCAAGTCCCAAAATATACTAACTCCCATAGACCGAAGGGTCAAGAGTCATGAGCCTCTACTGAACATAAGTATATAAAGGTTTACAAGATGCCAAGTGCGGAAAGAAAAGTCAATACAAAATCAAGAGACGGTGAGAAGGAATATCGGGTCCTGCGGACTCTGCAGTGTAAGGCCCCGTAGCTACCGAATCAAGTCTGCTGAGAGGTACCTGGATCTGCACACAAGGTGCAGGGAGTAAAATGAGTACTGCCAGACTCAGTGGTAATAAACAAGGGTAAGACAGCGCGGATAAGAAATCCGCAATAAAGCACTATGTAAAGCTATAATCAGCTACCCTGTCATAGAATCAATCTTCACTGTACCTGTTCCAACAAATACCAATAAATAGCATAACAGCTAGCAGATGTAGCTAAATGCAATGCAATGCATGATATGACCGCTACGGCGCGTAGCCGACTCCAATTTTGGGTACCCGTGCTCACTGTGGGGGTTCAGACCCCGGAGGGGCTCCTACAGCCCAAGCACATCTCATAGAGATTTACTGCGGCGTACAGTCTGATCCAACATATATCTCGCTGCGGCGCGCAGCCCGATCCACTACTAGTCAGCTAATATGCAGATACAGCCTCGCAGGCTCAAAAATAGTTTTTGAAAACTCTTTTATCATTTTTCAGTTGGAAAACAGTAATATCAAGTTCCAGAGATTGGAATTGGCATAATAACAAAAATAGCTGCGGACTAGTAGTAAACTAGCATGTCTATATGATAAGACAATGATAACGATCCTCGCGGGATCCAATAACTGGCTCACGGCCCACACGTATACTCAACCGCCCAAGAAGGGGGTTCAACGGCTCAAGAGTGGCCATTGTTACAATATATATATATATATGCAACCATCCGAGAAGGAGGTTCGACGGCTCTAGAATAGCCAATAATACAGTATCAACAGGTCGGACTAATATATAGTCTCCAGTTCATGATCGACCCCGCACTCTCAAGAGTGTGCGTGTCTCGCCGCTATAGAGCGTCACAAAGTGGTATACCGGGGTTTCGAACCCGCTGGTCATCACCCACATCTATTACTCACCTCAATACAGCGCGACGACTACTCCGCAATGCCCTTGCCACGAGAATCAAGCTCCGCACGTGTAGAATCTGATCAAATACAGTAGAAACACAACAAATTAGGCCAATGGGACGACACCCAATCAATATAACTCAATTTACATCAAAATTCCCAAAGTTGTCAAAACCCGACTTTCGGTACGCTTGTCGAAAAATCACGAAAGTCACATATTCGGAACCCTCATCTCAATACGAGTCTAAGCATATCAATTTTACCAAAATCGGACTCCATTTGCCCATTCAAAACCTTGATTTTCTAAAGTTCAAGCCTAGGGCTAAATCCTCCATAAATTACCCCAAATTCCTCCATTTTCATGATATAATTGCATAATATTACCAATACTAATCATAGTTTAAGTCCATAGATGATTACATGATGATTTCCCTTGAATTTCTCTTCAAAATCGCCCAAATCGCCTCTAAAGCCGAGACCCAAAATGTGTGAAATGTTCTGAAATTTTTCTAACTTCTGATACACTTACTTACAGCGATTTTCGCTTCTGCGGAATATTTTCCGCTTCTACGCTCCCGTATCCGCGACCAAAGGGTCGCTTCAGCGGTTCCAGGCCTAGCCGGCCATTTCCGCTTCTGCGAACAAAGGGCCGCTTAAGCGGTCCCGCTTCTGCGAAGAAGCTTCCGCTTCTGCGGACAATTCCGCCTCTGCGCATCCTCGACCGCTTCTGCGGTCTCGCCCAAACGGTCAAACGTCCGCTTCTGCGGACCATGCCCCAATTGCCCTCGTCCGCTTCTGCGATCATTGGGTCGCACCAGCGACCCCGCTTCAGCGGAAAGGCGTCCGCTTCTGCGAAACACCCGCTCCTGCGCACCAATATCCGCTTCTGCGGACTCGCTCCTGCGACCACAATTCCGCAGGAGCGAAAATGACAGAACCAGAACTCTCAACCTGAAATTTCCACAATTTTCTCCCGTTTAACCATCCGAAAACACCCCGAGGCCCCGGGACCTCATCCAAACATACCAACACATCTTAATACCTCATTCGAACTTGCTCCAATCCTCAAAACACGTCTAACAACATCAAAACCCATAATTCGCATCGAATTCAAGCCTAAATTCCTTAAAACATTCCAAATTACATATTCAATCAAAAACCCGACCAAACGACGTCCGAATGACCTGAAATTTTGCAAGCACATCCAAAATCACCTAACGGAGCTACTGCAACTGTCGAAATTCCATTCCGACTCCCGGATCAAAATCTCACCTACCATTCGGATTTCGCCAAAATTCAACCTTAGCCAATTCAAGCCTATTTCTACACCGGGCCGCCAAATTCAATTCCGATCGCTCCCCTAAGTCACAAATCACCTCCCGGAACTAACCGAATCATCAGAATCCGATTCCGAGCTCTCTAACCAAATAGTCAACTCCGGGTTGACTTTCCTTATTCAAGTTTCTTTCCCAAAGGCTATATGCCTCATTTTCAATCCCAATCACTCCTAACTCACCCGATAGACTCTAACACTGATATAAAACCATAAAACATGTATTTACAACATAACGGGGTGGTAATTCCCGTGACGACGGGCCGGGTCGTCACATTCTCCCCTCTTAAGCAAACGCTCGTCCTCGAGCGGGTCAAGAAACATACCTGAAGTCTCAAACAAGTGAGGATATCTGCTCCGCATCTCCCGCTCGATCTCCCAAGTGGCCTCGTCCACGGGTCAACCTCTCCACTGAACCTTAACTAATGCAATCTCCTTAGACCTCAACTTCCTTACTTGGCGACCCAAAATAGCAATAGGCTCCACATCATAGGATAGATCACCATCAAGTTGAATGGTACTGAAGTCTAATACATGAGACGGATCTCCGATGTACTTCCGGAGCATAGACACATGGAATACTGGATGAACGCTGGATAGGCTGGGCGGCAAGGCTAACTCATATGCCACCTCTCCAACCCTCCGTGAGTATCTCAAAAGGACCAATGTACCTCTGGGACTCAACTTTTCTTTCTTCCCAAACCTCATGACACCCTTCATAGGTGAAATCTTCAACAATACTCTGTCACCGACCATGAAAGACAACTCTCGAACTCTACGGTCCGCAACCTCTTCTGACGAGACTGTGCTGTACGAAGCCTCTCCTGGATCAACTTTGCTCTATCCAGAGCATCTTGGACTAACTCAGTCCCTATAAATCTAACCTCACCAGGCTCAAACCATCCCACGGGGGATCTACACCGCCTGCCATACAATGCCTCATACGGGGCCATCTGAATACTCGACTGATAACTGTTGTTGTAGGCAAACTCAGCAAGTGGTAGGAACTCATCCCACGAACCACCAAAATCAATCACACAGGCTCGCAACATATCCTCCAAGATCTGAATAGTACGCTCAGACTGTCCGTCTGTCTGGGGGTGAAATGCCGTACTCAACTCAACCCGCGTACCCATCTCTCGCTGAAATGCTCTCCAAAACTGAGAAGTGAACTGAGTACCCCTATCGGATATGATAGACACCGGGACTCCATGCAACCGAACAATCTCTCGAATAAAGATCGCTGCCAACCGCTCCGATGAGTAGGTAGTACTAACTGGAATGAAGTGAGCTGACTTGGTCAGTCTATCCACAATCACCCATACGGAATCAAACTTCCTCGCCGTCCGAGGGAGTCCAGTAACAAAGTCCATAGTGATCCTCTCCCATTTCCACTCAGGAATAGCAATGCGCTGAAATACACCACCGGGCCTCTGGTGCTCGTACTTAACCTGCTGACAGTTGAGGCACCGTGCTACATGTCTGACAATGTCCATTTTCATCTTTCTCCACCAATAGTGTTGTTTCAAATCTTGATACATCTTAGCGGCTCCTGGATGGATAGAATACTGCGAGCTATGGGCCTCCTCCAGAATCAACTCACGAAGGCCATCAACATTGGGCACACATATCCGGCCCTGCATCCTCAATACGCCGTCACTATCAATGGTGACATCTCTAGCATCATCATGCCGAACTCTGTCCCTCAGGACAGCCAAATGTGGATCATCATACTGGCGCTCACGAATACGATCATATAGAGATGACCGAGATACAACACAAGCCAATACCCTGCCGGGCTCCGAAATATCTAACCTCACTAGCCGATTGGCTAGCACCTGAACATCATAAGCAAATGGCCTCTCCTCAGCTGGAATATATGCCAAGCTCCCCATACTGACCGCCTTCCGACTCAAAGCATCGGCCACCATATTGGCCTTCCCGGATGATATAATATAGTAATGTCATAATCCTTCAGCAACTCAAGCCATCTCCGCTGTCTCAAATTAAGGTCTTTCCGTTTGAACAAGTGCTGGAGACTACGATGGTCGGTATACACCTCACAAGACACACCGTACAAATAGTGCCTCCAAATCTTCAATGCATGAACAATGGCGGCTAGCTCCAAGTCATGAACAGGATAGTTCTTCTCATGCGGCTTCAACTGCCGAGAAGCATAAGCAATTACCTTTCCTTCCCGCATCAACACACAACCTATCCCCACTCTCGAGGCATCACAATAAACGGTATATGAACCTGAAGCCGATGGCAATACTAACACTGGAGCTGTGGTCAAAGCTGTCTTGAGCTTCCGAAAGCTCTCCTCGCACTCATCCGACCACACAAATTTCTGGGTCAATTTGGGTCAATTTAGTCAATGAAGAAGCAATGGATGAAAATCCCTGAACAAACCGGCGATAATATCCCGCCAAACCAAGAAAACTCCCGATCTCTGTAGCTGAGGACGGTCTAGGCCAACTCTGCACCGCCTCTATCTTTTTCTGATCAACCTGAATACCATCACGAGACACCACATGTCCCCGAAATGCTACGGACTCGAGCCAAAACTCGCACTTGGAGAATTTAGCATATAGCTTCTCCTCCTTCAATCTCTGCAACACAATACTCAAATGCTGAGCATGCTCCTCCTGACTACGGGAGTAGACTAGAATGTCATCAATGAACACAATCACAAATGAATCCAAATAAGGCATGAACACACTGTTCATCAGATGCATAAATGCTGCTGGGGCGTTGGTCAGCCCAAACGACATCACAAGGAACTCATAATGACCATATCGGGTCCTGAATGCGGTCTTCATAATATCCGAGTCCTTGATCTTCAGCTGATGATAGCCTGAACGAAGATCGATCTTAGAAAACACCCTCGCACCCTGTAACTGATCAAACAAATCATCTATGCGCGGTAGAGGGTACTTGTTCTTCACTGTCACTTTGTTCAATTGCCTATAATCAATACACATCCGCATGGAACCATCTTTCTTTTTAACAAATAATACCGGCGCACCCCACGGAGACACACTAGGGAGGATGAAACCCTTATCCAGAAGCTCTTGAAGCTGCTCTTTCAGTTCTTTCAACTCAGCTGGTGCCATTCGATAAGGAGGAATGGATATAGGCTGAGTGCCCGGCACCAAGTCAATGCCAAAATCAATATCCCTGTCCGGCGGCATGCCCGGCAGGTCCGAGGGAAATACATCTGGAAAGTCCCTCACAACAGGTACAGAATCAATGCTAGGAGACTCAGCTCCCACATCTCTCACAAAAGCTAAGTACGATAAACACCCTTTTTCAACCATTTTCTGAGCCTTTAAGAACGAAATAACACGGCTAGGGACGAAATCGGTCGAACCCCGCCACTCAATCCGAGAAATACCAGGAATGGCCAACGTAACTGTCTTAGCATGACAGTCCAATATAGCATGGTACGGAGACAACCAGTCCATACCCAATATAACATCAAAGTCCACCATACCCAACAATAACAAATCTGCCTGGGTCTCCAGACCCCCAATAGATATAACACGGGATCTATAGACATGATCCACAACAATCGTATCACCCACGGGGGTGGATACATGAACAGGTAAATCAAGACTACCACGAGTTGCACCCAAATGATGTGCAAAATAAGAGGACACGCAAGAATATGTGGACCCTGGATCAAATAGAACGGAGGCATCTCTATGACAGACGGAAATGATACTTGTAATCACGGCATCGGAGGCAACTGCATCACGCCTGTCGGGAAGTGCATAAAACCGTGCTCGGCCTCCACCGGATCTCTCCTCGCCCACGGGGCGACCCCGAGAAGGCCGACCTCCACCTCTACTGGACCGAGATGGTCGCTGAAGAGGAGGGCTGATCCCTCTGCCGAGTCCTCGCCCCTACGTAGTCGAGGGCAATGTCTCCTCGTGTGGCCAAACTCACCACACTCATAACATGCACCTGGTGCTGGAGAAGTAGGTGCTGCACTCTGGGCCGGGAGGGCACTAAGTGATGACTGACCCTGCCTGAAACCCCTGTCGACCACGACCATAAGAACCTCCGCTCTGCTCTGGGCGGCCCGAATGAGAAGGTCTAGATGAGCGACCTCTGCTCTGCTGGGAATGCCCTCCAGATGGAGCACCACTGAAACTGCCCGAACCACGAGGCCTCTTGGCCTCCCGCTCCTCTCTCTCTCGGCGACGATCCGCCTCAATGGAGCGTGCCATATCGGCTACCTGCTCAAACGATGATGACAGAACTCGCTCGCCGGTCATAAGAATACGGATAGAGTAGTTGAGGCCATCAATGAACCTCCCGATCCTCTCCCTATCGGTGGGAATCATCCATGTGGCATGCCTAGCCAACCTGAGTGAATCTAAGCTCATACCGGGTCACAGACATGTCGCCTCGAATCAACCACTCGAGCCGGCGACGTAGCTCCTCGCGACGAGGCCGAGGTACATATTTCTCTAGAAAGAGAGTAGAGAAGCTGCTGCCATGTGAGAGGTGCTTCTCTAGCAGGCCTACGCCTCTTAAACTCCTCCCACCAATCAAATGCGGGACCAGTGAACTGAAATGTAGTAAATGAAACTCCGCCGGACTCAAGAATACCCAGCCGTACGCAACATCTTTTGACATTTATCCAAGAAACCCTGGGCATCCTCGCCCTCAACGCCACTGAAATGGGGTGGCCGAAGTCTACCAAATCTCTCAAGGCGACGCCGCTCGTCCTCGGGCATAACCCGAACCATATGCTCTAGAGCCGGAGCTGGTGCAGGCGGAGGAATAACCGGTGCAACTACCCGAGCGGGGACCGCCTGCGGCGTCTGAAGTCCCTGAACAACCGGATCGGGTGTGCGAGCTGCAGGGGTCTGCTGACCACCCCCGGCCTGAGATGTCGCTACAGTAGCAGTAGCTGAGACTACCCGAGCCAAACCGGAACACACCGATAATATTTGAGCAAGAGTCTCCCGAAGACCGGGAATAGCAATAGATATAGTCCGGCCCCGAACCGGGACCGCTGGAGCATCAACCACCGGGGGCTGCTCTTGAACTGGTACAATAGGCGGGTCGGCTGGTACCGCCTCGGCCGCCCTACCTCTAACTCTAGCACGACCGCGCCCACGGCCTCTAACGGTGGCAATGGAGGTCGTCCACCTCGTCCCGATGCTCGCGTTCTCGCCATCTGTGAGAGAATAGAATATAGAAGTTCGGTTCTCGGAACAACAAGATCGCACGACGGAGTTCAAGAAAAGTGAAGTTTTCCTAAAGGTTCGCGAGCCTCCCGAGGATAAGTACGGGCGTCCCCGTACCGATCCACAAGAATCTAATACCCCATCATCATCTAGATTTACCTGTGTGGCACCTCACCGCTTGTCACGACCCCAAATCCGGTCGTGATGGCGCCCGACACATTGCTAAGCCAGCCCGACCAATCAATATCAACAACGGAGCTAGAAGCTCTCTTTAACCCATTTAAGCATTTCAAAATATGAAACAATAGTAATACGTATACCAACAACGGGGAAACCAAGTCCCAAAATATACTAACTCCCATAGACCCAAGGGTCAAGAGTCATGAGCCTCTACTGAACATAAGTATATAAAGGTTTACAAGATGCCAAGTGCGGAAAGAAAAGTCAATACAAAAATTAAGAGACAGTGAGAAGGAATATCGGGTCCTGCGGACTCTGCAGCTACCTCGAATATCCACAAATATCGCCTCGCACAGCTACTGGATCACTGCTGAGAGGTACACGGATCCGCACACAAGGTGCGGGGAGTAAAATGAGTATCGCCGGACTCGGTGGTAATAAACAAGGGTAAGACAAGCGCAGATAAGAAATCCCCAATAAAGCACTATGTAAAGCTATAATCGGCTACCCTGTCATAGAATCAATCTTCACTGTACCTGTTCCAACAAATACCAATAAATAGCATAACGGCTAGGAGATGTAGCTAAATGCAATGCAATGCATGATATGACCGCTACGGCGCGTGGCCGACTCCAATTTTGGGTACCCGTGCTCACCGTGGGGGTTCGGACTCCGGAGGGGCTCCTACGACCCAAGCACATCTCATAGAGATATTCGCGCGGCGTGCGGTCCGATCCAACATATATCCTGCCGCGGCGCGCGGCCCGATCCACTACTAGTCGGCTAATATGCAGATAAATTTCGCGAGGCTCAAAAATAGTTTTTGAAAACTCTTTTATCATTTTTCGGTTGGAAAACCAGTAATGTCAAGTTCCGGAGATTGGAATTGGCATAATAACAAAAATAGTCGCGGACTAGTAGTAAACTAGCATGTCTATATGATAAGACAATGATAACGATCCTCGCGGGATCCAATAACCGGCTCACGGCCCACACGTATACTCAACCGCCCAAGAAGGGGGTTCAACGGCTCAAGAGTGGCCATTGTTACAATATATATATATATGCAACCATCCGAGAAGGAGGTTCGACGGCTCTAGAATAGCCAATAATACGGTATCAACAGGTTGGACTAATATGTAGTCTCCAGTTCATGATCGACCCCGCACTCTCAAGAGTGTGCGTGTCTCGCCGCTATACGGCGTCACAAAGTGGTATACCGGGGTTTCGAACCCGCTGGTCATCACCCACATCTATTACTCACCTCAATACGGCGCGACGACTACTCCGCAATGCCCTTGCCACGAGAATCAAGCTCCGCACGCGTAGAATCTGATCAAATACAGTAGAAACACAACAAATTAGGCCAATGGGACGACACCCAATCAATATAACTCAATTTACATCAAAATTCCCAAAGTTGTCAAAACCCGACTTTCGGTACGCTTGTCGAAAAATCACGAAAGTCACATATTCGGAACCCTCATCTCAATACGAGTCTAAGCATATCAATTTTACCAAATTCGGACTCAATTTGCCCATTCAAAACCTTGATTTTCTAAAGTTCAAGCCTAGGGCTAAATCCTCCATAAATTACCCCAAATTCCTCCATTTTCATGATATAATTGCATAATATTACCAATACTAATCATAGTTTAAGTCCATAGTTGATTACCTGATGATTTCCCTTGAATTTCTCTTCAAAATCGCCCAAATCGCCTCTAAAGCCGAGACCCAAAATGTGTGAAATATTCTGAAATTTTTCTAACTTCTGATACACTTACTTACAGCGATTTTCGCTTCTGCGGAATATTTTCCGCTTCTACGCTCCCGTATCCGCGACCAAAGGGTCGCTTCAGCGGTTCCAGGCCTAGCCGGCCATTTCCGCTTCTGCGAACAAAGGGCCGCTTAAGCGGTCCCGCTTCTGCGAAGAAGCTTCCGCTTCTGCGGACAATTCCGCCTCTGCGCATCCTCGACCGCTTCTGCGGTCTCGCCCAAACGGTCAAACGTCCGCTTCTGCGGACCATGCCCCAATTGCCCTCGTCCGCTTCTGCGATCATTGGGTCGCACCAGCGACCCCGCTTCAGCGGAAAGGCGTCCGCTTCTGCGAAACACCCGCTCCTGCGCACCAATATCCGCTTCTGCGGACTCGCTCCTGCGACCACAATTCCGCAGGAGCGAAAATGACAGAACCAGAACTCTCAACCTGAAATTTCCACAATTTTCTCCCGTTTAACCATCCGAAAACACCCCGAGGCCCCGGGACCTCATCCAAACATACCAACACATCTTAATACCTCATTCGAACTTGCTCCAATCCTCAAAACACGTCTAACAACATCAAAACCCATAATTCGCATCGAATTCAAGCCTAAATTCCTTAAAACATTCCAAATTACACATTCAATCAAAAACCCGACCAAACGACGTCCGAATGACCTGAAATTTTGCAGGCACATCCAAAATCACCTAACGGAGCTATTGCAACTGTCGGAATTCCATTCCGACTCCCGGATCAAAATCTCACCTACCGTTCGGATTTCGCCAAAATTCAACCTTAGCCAATTCAAGCCTATTTCTACACCGGGCCGCCAAATTCAATTCCGATCGCTCCCCTAAGTCACAAATCACCTCCCGGAACTAACCGAATCATCAGAATCCGATTCCGAGCTCTCTAACCAAATAGTCAACTCCGGGTTGACTTTCCTTATTCAAGTTTCTTTCCCAAAGGCTATATGCCTCATTTTCAATCCCAATCACTCCTAACTCACCCGATAGACTCTAACACTGATATAAAACCATAAAACATGTATTTACAACATAACGGGGTGGTAATTCCCGTGACGACGGGCCGGGTCGTCACAGATCGGAATTGAATTCGGTATTGAACCCAACCTGAGAGAAGAATTGATCAAAACACTCATGGAGTTTAAAGACATTTTCGCATGGTCGTACGACGACATGCCAGGACTCAGCACTGACCTAGTGGTCCATAAATTACCTACTGACCCGGCATGCCCGCCCGTCAAACAAAAGCTGCGGAAATTTAAGACGGAGATGAGTGTAAAGATCAAGGAGGAGGTGACCAAGCAGTTGCAGGCGAAAGTCATTCGTGTCACTCGATACCCTGAATGGTTGGCTAACGTAGTACCGGTGCCAAAGAAAGACGGAAAGATCAGAGTATGCGTGGACTACCGCAATCTCAACAAGGCGAGCCCTAAGGATAATTTCCCGCTTCCCAATATCCATATCCTGATTGATAATTGCGCCGGACGTGAAATCGGATCCTTTGTGGACTGCTACACGGGATATCATCAGATCTTGATGGATGAAGAGGACGCAGAAAAAATGGCTTTTATCACACCGTGGGGGACTTATTGCTACCGGGTGATGCCGTTCGGTCTGAAGAACGCAGGGGCAACATACATGAGGGCGATGACTATGGTATTCCATGACATGATACACAAAGAAATTGAAGTGTACGTGGATGATGTGATCATAAAATCTAGACGTCAAGAAGACCACATTGCCGATCTCGGGAAGTTTTTCCAAAGACTTCGAAGATATGATATCAAGCTTAATCCAGCCAAATGTGCATTCGGAGTTCCATCAGGAAAGTTGCTAGGATTCATCGTCAGTCGACGGGGCATTGAGTTAGACCCATCCAAAATCAAGTCCATCCAGGAGTTACCCCCGCCAAGGAATAAAACAGAGGTAATGAGTTTGTTGGGAAGGTTAAATTACATCGGTAGGTTTATTGCTCAGCTTACAGCAACCTGTGAGCCCATATTCCGTCTGTTGAAGAAAGACGCTGCGATAGAATGGATGACAGAATGTCAGGAAGCGTAACGCGTGGGAATGAAAGGCACCCAGGTCCGCTTGACTGGGGCAACCCGGTCAGGCGCCGGTCATGTTCCTTGATTTGGGGCGTGACAAGCACGATCTTACTGGCAGAAAGGAACGGGCCATTTACTACCTCAATAAGAAATTCATGGTCCACGAGGTTAAGTACACTCATTTGGAAAAGACATGTTGTGCTTTGACTTGGGTAGCCCAAAAGCTGAAACATTATTTGTCTTCTTACACCACTTACCTCATCTCGCGTTTGGATCCGTTGAAGTATATTTTCCGAAAACCTATGCCTACAGGAAGGTTAGCAAAATGGCAAATATTACTTACCGAGTTCGACATCATCTATGTGACAAGGACGGCTATGAAAGCTCAAGCCCTAGCCGATCACTTAGCTGAGAATCCTGTTGATGACGGATACGAACCTTTGAGGACGTATTTTCCAGACGAAGAAGTACTGCAAATTGATGGGTTGGAGTTAACCGAGGATCCGGGGTGGAAGCTTTTCTTCGACGGAGCGGCGAACGCAAAAGGAGTCGGAATAGGGGCTGTGCTTATCTCTGAAACGGGACATCATTATCCTGTTACTGCTCAACTGCGTTTTCATTATACCAACAATATGGCTGAGTACGAGGCATGCATCTTAGGGTTACGATTAGCGGTAGACATGGATGTACAGGACGTCTTGGTCTTGGGAGACTCGGACCTTCTAGTACATCAGATTCAGGGAGAATGGGAAACCGGAGATTTGAAGCTTATCCCGTATCGTCAATGTTTGCATGATCTGACCAAGCGTTTCCGATCAGTAGAATTCAGGCATATCCCAAGGATGCATAATGAGGTTGCCGATGCACTGGCTACTTTGGCGTCAATGCTACATCACCCGGACAAGGTTCGTGTTGATCCATTACATATTCAGATCCGGAATCAGCATGCTTATTGCAATATGATAGAGGAAGAGATGGATGGCGAGCCATGGTTTCATGACGTCAAAGAATACCTCAGGTTAGGAATATACCCAGAGCAAGCAACTGGAGATCAAAAGAGAGCTATTCGGCGGTTGGCGAACGGATTTTTCCTTAGTGGAGGGGTGCTGTACAAAGAACCCCAGATTTGGGATTGTTGAGATGTATAGATGCCAGTCAAGCCACAACAGTGATGACGGATATACACTCGGGAGTTTGCGGACCACACATGAGCGGATATGTATTGGCAAAGAAGATTCTTCGAGCAGGATATTACTGGCTCACTATGGAGCGTGATTGTATAAGTTTCGTGCGAAGATGCCATCGGTGTCAGATACACGGAGATTTGATTCATTCTCCACCGACCGAATTGCATACAATGTCGGCACCATGGCCGTTTGTTGCGTGGGGTATGGATGTTATCGGACCTATAGAACCCGCGGCTTCCAATGGGCACAGGTTCATTTTGGTAACGATCGATTATTTTACCAAGTGGGTGGAGGCCAAAACCTTCAAATCAATGACCAAGAAGGCGGTGGTGGACTTCGTACATTCCCACATCATCTGTAGGTTTGGAATTCCAAAGATAATCATCACGGATAACGGTGCCAATCTTAACAGCGGATTGATGAAAGAGGTCTGCCAACAGTTCAAGATTACACACCGAAATTCCACACCATATCGTCCCAAAGCAAATGGCGCGGTCGAGGCAGCAAACAAGAATATTAAGAAGATATTGAGGAAGATGGTAGAAGGGTCCAGGCAATGGCATGAAAAGTTACCATTTGCACTGTTGGGTTATCGCACTACCGTCCGGACTTCGGTAGGTGCAACTCCTTATTTGTTGGTGTACGGGACTGAGGCAGTAATACCGGCAGAAGTTGAAATTCCATCCCTCCGAATTGTCGCCGAAGCTGAGATTGACGATGATGAGTGGGTCAAAACCCGATTGGAGCAATTGAGCTTGATCAATGAAAAGAGATTGACAGCAGTATGTCATGGCCAATTGTATCAAAAGAGAATGGCGAGAGAATATAACAAGAAGGTACGTCCCAGGAAATTTGAAGTGGGACAGCATGTGCTGAAGAGAGTTCTACCACATCAGGCCGAAGCGAAAGGCAAGTTCGCTCCAAATTGGCAGGGACCATTTGTTGTGACTAGAGTATTATCCAATGGCGCTCTATGTCTAACTGATATTGAAGGAAGATGCACCGATATGGCTATCAATTCCGATGCAGTCAAGAGATATTATGTGTAATTCTTTAATGTATTTGTCAACATTTGGTTTCGTTTGTTTGTATTTGGCATTTTTCGGAGAATGAAATGACAGAGGCAATTCTTCTACTATCCAAACACTTTAACCCTTGTTTCCCCCTTTGAGCCTTAATTATTCTTTCATATACCCTCTTTCGGAATCATCAAGGAAAATGTGTAACAAAATAGAAAAAGAAACAAAGAAAAGACACAAGAAAAAGTGAACTACGTTCGACCTGATTCCTCAAGAAGGATACGTAGGCGCCATACGGCTCGGTCATAATAAAATAAAAATCAAAGATTCCCCAAGCAACAAAACTGGGGCAGAAGTCATGTTTCGTTTGAAGATAGTGTGGATTCCGAAAGTTGTAATGAGCTACCCGTTGAGGTTAAATCCCTTTTCTCTAGCCTCGTACACTAAAACCGCATTAATGACCAAAAAGACCTCTCGATCAGTATTTGAGAAATGCCAAGCCACACAAATGAAAGCCAAGAAGGACACTCCGATCCTCGACTGAGTCCAGGATTCTCAAGCTAAAAATGGGTAGCCATTTAGAGGGAGTTTCGTAGATAATACCCCAGCCTGGAAAGAAAGCAAAATGAGAGAGTCTTAACGGTGAAAACCCTCGCGGGCACCTTAAGGCGAAGAAAGCGAAGAGAAATAAAATGAGAGAGTCTTACGGTGAAAACCTTTGCGGGCACCCTAAGGCGACGGGAGATCGAGAGAAATGAGAGAATCTCATTAGTGAAAACCCTTTGAAGGGCACTATGAGGTGACAAGGCGAGATAGTTACAAGGTGTCTGTATGAGACAAGGTTGGGACATTCGTTTACTTCTAGCAAAACGAAGCCGTCAGAAAAGCGATTGACATAAATAGACTGTGTAGATTAATCTCGAAGGCACGGCATAACCATTGGATCGGTTATACATTCGGATAAGTTTTTCCCAGTTTTGAGTTCAGAAAAGTTTTCTTTTTTTTTTTTTTTGCAGTCCACACTCTTTATTGCATTTTTATTTATCATTTTTCTCTCTTTTAAAGATTTTTATATTTATGTCGAAAGTTGACTTTTCAAAGCTTACTACCAAGTCTCCCAAAGCGGTACAATGAAGATGAATAGGCATGGAACAATGCAATAAGGCAAAAGTCATTCCGATATTAAGATTGGAACGATAGGTTGATTGGAAGGTTCACGGGAATTACGGAGTAGGATGGACACATATTACATACCCGGAAGATAGTTTCTCACAACAGATCACCGACCAAGAGGGTCAGACCACACTGAAGTTTGGAATAAAACGAGAGATAAGAGATCCTGTAGAAAGAGCGCCATCCACCAGCAAGTATCAACGTCGTCCCCAAAGTTCGAGGAAAGCAAAGCAGCTAAAAGAGAAAAGGAAAATTGCCCCAGCAAGAGCGGCATGACCACTCACGATGTTTTGAAACTAACAATTTTTCTTTGATTTAAAGCAGGAAAAGAGGGTTCGTCGGCAGAAAAGCATGCCACGTAGAAGGTTATCAAACTGGGGCAGAAAATTTTCTCCCATTGCGAAAATTTTCTCGAAAGCAAATACCCGGTGGATAAGGATAGAAAGCAACGCAAGATTTTGGGAAAATACCAGTTTCAAGCAGAATAGTTTTGAAAGAGGCCAGACAACACGAGGAAGTGATCTTTAAGCCTAGTATTATCCCCAGCGGTTCTTGGAGAAATGAAACACTGATCTTCGAGATTTCCCCAACAACAATATATACCATAAGTTTTCAAGGAAGCAAAGAGCAAGTCCCGAAGGAGGTTGGGAAAGAGGGAAAAAGGAAAAAGGGAGTCCCTGCCAGGGTAATTTTCAGTCAATGAAAATTCAACCCCCAGCGAGCTCGGGATAGAATAAAGGTTAAAGGAAGTAGAAAAAGAGGAAGTAAAGAATACTTCCCCGGTAGCATTATCTCCAGCAGGTAAGTAAACGGTCCCAAGGATATCCCCAGCAGTCAAAGGAAAATAACACGATCCAGGAAGAAAGCAATTCCAAAACAAGGTAATTCAGAAGAAAAGGTGGCCCAAGAGACGATGCAGGAAGAAGAAAATGGTACATGAAGCAAAGGAAGGCGATATGGATAGGATGGAGTTAGTGAGTTGTAATTGAAGTCAGGGAGCCCGCCTGAAGAATGGAGTGGCGATTTAGTTTTGAAGTTATAGTTGAAGTCAGGAAGCCCGCCTGAAGAATGGAGTGGCGATTTAGTTTTGAAGTTGTAAGTTGAAGTCGGGGAGCCCGCCTGAAGAATGGAGTGGCGATTTATTTTGAAGTTGTAATTGAAGTCAGGAAGCCCGCCTGAAGAATGGAGTGGCGATTTAGTTTTGAAGTTGTAGCTGAAGTCAGGGAGCCCGCCTGAAGAATGGAGTGGCGATTTATTTTGAAGTTGTAATTGAAGTCAGGAAGCCCGCCTGAAGAATGGAGTGGTGATTTAATCTTGAAGTTATAGTTGAAGTCACGGAGAGCCCACCTGAAGAATGGAGTGGCGATTTATTTCGAAGTTATAGTTGAAGTCAGGAAGCCCGCCTGAAGAATGGAGTGGCGATTTAATCTTGAAGTTATAGTTGAAGTCAGGGAGCCCACCTGAAGAATGGAGTGGCGAATTATTTTGAAGTTGTAGTTGAAGTCGGGGAGCCCGCCGGAAGAATGGAGTGGCGATTTAGTTTTGAAGTTATAGTTGATGTCAGGAAGCCCGCCTGAAGAATGGAGTGGCGATTTATTTCGAAGTTATAGTTGAAGTCAGGAAGCCCGCCTGAAGAATGGAGTGGTGATTTAATCTTGAAGTTATAGTTGAAGTCAGGGAGCCTGCCTGAAGAATGGAGTGGCAATTTATTTGGAAGTTGGCTGAGGAAAGCGGTAGAGTGTCACGGAAATCCCCAACATGAATCCAAGTTCATAATAGAGAGGAAGGCAACAAGGATCAGAAAGATAGGTTCAGACTTCGAAGGAGAATAGTTCAAAGATCACAAAGAAGAGACCAATGCTCGGAGTTCGGCAATCAAGATAAGCCGAAATAACGATTGTCAGAAGAGAAGAAGCATGTGAAGAAACATCAGAGCCAGCAGGATGGCAAGGAACATGACAAGATCAAGTTAAAAAGATAGATAAGAATTTGCAATACTGTAACTTAGTCTAGCTTCTTACTTTTTGTTTAGCATGGTGTAATAAGGAGATCGGTTAAGCAATGGCAACAGCAGCAACAGCAACAATAGCAGCAACAGCAAGATCACAGCAGTCATGGTAGTCCCAGCTACCAAAACTTCCCGAACTACATTGACCTGATTAGCCCATGATATGTAGGAGGCCTCCGAAGCAAAGGCTCGGTCAAACTCTTTCAAAATGCTTCCCATGGAGTATTCAAACGGGCAAAAATCGCTCATATTTGCTCATTTATCTTTGCACGAAAACTCTTCGTTGTTTCCGCGCAATGAGGGGCAGCTGTGAGCACGTGATTTTTGCCTAACATGAATTACTCCCACAAAATCAAAACAAAAATTGTCTATTTTTACGTTGTGTATTTTTGTGAATTTTTCGTGTTATTTTTGGTAATTGTTTGCATTTGTATATGCATGATTATATGTGTTTAAATTAATAAAAAAAATACAAAAATAGGTCATATTTACATTTTTATCTAACTTTGCAATTAGGAGTAGTTTAAGTTTATTTTACAAAATAAAAAATCACAAAATATGTATTTTTCGCTTTTCTAGTATTTAATGTCCCAATTGTGTGATTTATATTTAATTGATGTTTAAATTGAGTGTGTTAATTGTTAATATAACTTAATTAGTATTTCTTATAATTTAATTGATGTTGTAGTGAAATTAGAAATTTTTGTTTTAATTAGAAAATTAAATTAAAGAGATTAGGAAAACAAAAGAAAAGAAAAATCAAAGAAAGAAATCAAAATTGGACCAAAGTCCAGGCCCAAATCAGCACAAACCAGCCCAAACCACCCGGTCCAACCCGCCAGCCCGTTTCCATTCGATCTGGACCGTTGATCTCCCATGATCCAACGGCCAAAATTAAATCTCGCATTTTAATTACCCAAAAAACCCCCAAACCCTAATTCACCTTCATTCTTCATCCCATTCTCTTCAAAGACCAGCCGCCTCCCGCCCGTCGCCACCGTCCGCCGCCGCCGGAAATCGCCCCACGGCGGTTCCGGCGGTCCAAACACCACCATTTTTACACCAAAGAATCCTCTCAACCTCCTCATCCCAACCCCGAGCATGGCTTCCTTCGAATCAGTCCCCATCTCCTCGAATCTTCAATTGAAGATTCGAGCCAAAACCAAAATCACCCCAATCAACCCCAAACTCACACCATAGCATCCCTAGGCCTCCCTCACACCCTAACCACCGTTATTTCTATTCGAATCTGGTCGGAAACCACTAAGCCCGAAAAAACCGAGCTCCAAGAACCCTAAAACTCGAATTGGGATTTCTTCATCGGATTTTATCAAATTGAGGTCTAATAGACCTTAATTGATATGTTTTCACTTAGAAAACATTTCAATTAAGGTCCTTTCGACCTCAAATGCCAAAGACCAAGCGGCCGAATCTCCATTTTTGTTTTTGCTTCGAAGGTATTTCTTATTTTCTTCTCTGTTTTTGTTCTTACTTACTTGCACTCGTCAATTTAGTTTAATTGTTTTCGTAGTTTCATTTGTTTGTTGATTTTTCTCGGACATTTCTCAATTTCCTCTTCTTTTGGGACCTTTTATTTGGTCGACCTGTTTGTTTTCTGATTCGTTGTTGTAAACGTGGCGTTATAAGATACGAATTCGATTCGTTTAAATTCGTCGAATAACTAATTCTACATTTTGAGCTATGTTTGGCCGAGAGTCTTGAACTCACTGTTTTGGCGATTGGTTTGTTATCAATCGTACATGTTGTGATTCGACTTAACGAATGTCGTCGTTTAAATTCGTCGAATAACTAATTCTACATTTTGAGCTATGTTTGGCCGAGAGTCTTGAACTCACTGTTTTTGGCGATTGGTTTGTTATCAATCGTACATGTTGTGATTCGACTTAACGAATGTCGTCGTTTAAATTCGCGAATTTGTTGTTTGAAATTCCGGGCAGTGGTTCATTGTTTTGCTTGAATTAAGATTTTTCTGTTTGTTGTTTGTTCCGAGTATTGAGTTAACTGTTGGATTGTTTGTTTTGAACCATTGTTGATTCTAAATTAGGCTGTGAATTGGGTATAGCTGTTAGTCCATTTAAGTAGTCATAAAATTAACCTTTTAAGTGCAATACACATGAAGATGAGTTGGTAAAACTTGCTGGACAGTAGTATACCCCATTGGTTTTTACCTTTAGGACTTGTTTAGTTGTTAAAACCTATACTTAGACAAAACAGGGTGGGATAATCAGAGAATATCATGATGATAATGAGTGTTTCTAATGCTGGTTAGTTGTATAATGAGAAACACATGGGAATAACTGGAAAAAAGGGTCAAAAGTAATGCACATGGGAGGAGTTTAAGCAAGCTGGACAGATCTGAAACTAAAAGAAATAGGGGCTGTTACTCTGGTCATTTGGAGGCTATAAAAGGAGATAGGGAACTCACTGGAAAGGACACACATTGAGAGACTAAAAAAAACAGAAAACACTCTTTGGAAACACATTTTTTCAGATAGAAGAAAACAGATTCATAGACTGAATATACATACACATACTCACAGATATCCCACTGGAAGCAAACACACATTCAGATATTGAGATCATTTGGCAGAAAACACACTGATACTCACACAGAACATTCTCTGAAGAACACTGCACACACATTGAGATCACTGGCAGAACACATACACTCACAGATAGGTTTACTGAAAAACAGAGAAAAAGAAGATAAACATTGTGAGAGTTCTTTGGAGATCATTTTGGTGTCTTCTGCTGGTTCACAAATTGGTTTTGGTTTGCTGTTTGAATTCTATTTTCTGTCCAAAGTTTGGGTTTTTTGAGTTGTATTGGGGTTTCAAGTGCTACTGCTGGTGCTTGTTTGTTGCTGCCAACTGCTGTTTCCTTTACTTGCTGCTGCTGATTACTCATCTTTTCTCCTTCTATTTCCATTATCCAGGTACATATCTTTTGGACTTGGCCACTCTTGTACCAGAAAAAATTGAAATGAAAAGCTATTCTTTGAATCCTTTTAGTTGAAGCTATTACATAGATAATCCTGTTTAGCTATTTATCAAACTAAAGACTGTTAGCAAAAATAGATATCGTGTAGCTATTTGTTTAAAGGATTAGAAATGCATATAGTCTTGTATGTCTACTTAGCTCTTACTTCGGCATGTATGAATTGAAACAAAATCCGCCGGGCTTGTATTGTTTATCATTGTAAACTTGGTTTATTTTGGGACTGTTGATTAAAATAGACATTGGTTTTTTTTTTATACTTAATTAGTTTCTGTTATTGTTAGTACATGTTCGGGACTCGTGTAAGTTAAAACTAGCCAATTCGGCTTGGGATTCCTTTTGATATTTTATAGGTAATTGTTTAAAGTCAAAGTGATTCAAACATATTTAAAGTGTTGGTTTGATTAATGTTAGCTATTAACATAAGATGTTTGGGATCATTTTCGAGTTCTTCCTTGAAATCTATTTGTAATTAAGCAAACAAGATAAGTTAGCCCATGCTTTAAATGCCAATGTTAGGTCAATTTTAATCGTATAGTTTGAATTTCGCCAATTAACATCGGATTAAGGATAGTAAAAATCCAAAGTAAACATTTTACTTTAAATAATGGACCAAGGTGAATTATTTCTATTTCGCATATTTTGATTAATTTTTCGTTAGTTTATTTTTTTTATTTTAATCTCCGGCCTTAAGTCAAAAAGCTATGAAATAATACATCATTTGGTATGGGTCTTTAATTGGAAATAATCTTAAGGGATATACTGTTAAATAAATTGATTTTTGGCTTAGTCTTACAATGGCTTTAATCGGCATAGCTGCAAAGTAAGTAATTCGGATACCTTTTTATTTGTCACCTATCTGTCGAAAGTCTGAATCTATGTTGTAATTAGTCTTTCTTTTGGTATGGTTTCAAATCAATAGAGCGGTTTAAAGTTTTTAATTAGAGCATATAATTTATAAGCATGTATAAAATCAGATATTTCTAGCCATTTATAATAATTGAAGCGACCGTGCTAGAACCACGGGATCCGGGGGTGCCTAACACCTTCCCTCGGATCAACAGAATTCCTTACTTAGAATTTCTGGTTCGCAGACTTCATTTGGAAAGTCGAAAATTTCCTCGATTCGGGATTCAAATAAATCGGTGACTTGGGACACCTTAATATATTCCAAGTGGCGACTCTGAAATAAATAGAATAATCCCGTTTCGAACATTGTCACTTAAATTGGAAAAACTCCCTTACGCTTCTACCCCGGGTAGTGGGCGCGCCCTTATGATCCCAACAGGATATAATCTGTTGCTAGACAGTGAGCAAGCCGCGGCGAACATGACCTTATTGTACACGGCCGTTGAGATCGAAACCTTAAAAGATGTAAGCGACAGGGAATTATCCCGTCGAGTCGTTGGTGCAGCTTTGTAGGTAAGATCTATTGTTGTTTCTCGTTGTTCAACTATAAGCCATGAGGCTTGTGCTAATTTGGGTTATGTTTCTTTTTTCTTTTTCTTTCAGACCCTTATTTTAGAAGTGGAGCGAGGCCGGTGTGATTGGGAAAAGAGTGCCGCCCTTAGGAAGGTGACGAAGAAGTACAGGGAAGGTCCGAGGCAAACATAAGACGTTGGCAGACCTTTATACTGTCACGATCCGGATTTCCCACCATCAGGAGTCATGATGGCGCCTACTAGTGGAAGCTAGGCAAGCCAACTGTTACTTAGATTTTTTATTAGTTACCACTCTCTTCTTAAGACTTTAAATAAAATCATATAATTACAGTGAAATAATTAAACTTAGCGGAAGACTTAGTCAATTTTATCCATAATGATACAAGAAAACTCAACCATGATACACTACCCAAGACTGGTGTCACAGTACTCACGAACTCCTAAGAATAATACACATAATCCTCTGAAAGAAATATAAGTTGTTTATCTCGAATACATAACAGAATGAAATACATAGATATAGGAGACAACGGGTCCAGCGGACGCCTGCAAGGCTACCTCGCAGTCTCAATAGTCGGAATATCCACAATCGTGCTACTGCTGCTGCTACTGCTGTCCGCAACCTGTATCTGCGCAAAAAGATAGCAGAGTGTAGTATCAACACAACCGACCCCATGTACTGGTAAGTGCCTGGCCTATCCCGGTGAAGTAGTGACGAGACTAAGGCCAGTCACCCACATAAACTTGTACAATTATACATATACAGCAGTAGAAAACGTTATCGAACGTTTATAAGGAAAGAATCTGTTTTGTAATAACATTCAATAACTTACAATATCCGGAGTAATCTGATCAACAGAACAAATCTTACTTTTATGTCTCAATTCATTTTTCATTTTATATCTTGTGGTAGGCGTACCACCCGCTCCCAAATGTAACAATAGGCTACCGGCAACTATGGCCAATGCCAAGATTCAAAACATCCTGTGGTAGGCGTACCACCCGCTCCCAAATGTAACAATAGGCTACCGGCAACTATGGCCAATGCCAGGATTCAAAATAACTTGTGGTAGGCGTACCACCCGCTCCCAAATGTAACAATAGACTACCGGCAACTATGGCCAATCCCAATATCCAAATCAATTTGTGGTCGGCGTGCCACACGATCCCATTTCTTATCATATAAGTGGTCGGTGCGCCACACGATCCCAATTCTTTAATAATGTATATTATCGGCATTAAGCCAATAATCTCTAATCAACAGTGAGTGTATAAAAGTATTACCGGTATTAAACCAATAATCTTTACTTTAACAATATTTATATTACCGGTGTAAAGCCAATAAATGACAATAAATCAACGATACATCTCCGTTACCGGTGTAATAGCAATAACTCTTAAATCAATAATCTATATGTAATTTACCGGTATAAAACCAATAATAATTTCCCTTCACATAATCACGTAGGATTAATAAGAATTTAATCCATTTTTAAGACTCACGGTCATGCTCGACCCCTTACGTATAGATACTCGTCACCATGCCTATACGTCGGACTCCACATATCACAATTTACACATAAACTCAATCCCTATTCCCTCAAGCTAGGATAGAACAAACACTTACCTCGAAAGTTTACGAACGATTCAATACGTAGCAATGCCTTTTCCTTTCGAATTTGGCTCAAATTCAATCGTATCTATACACAATTGATTTAATATCATCAATACTACTTAACAAACTAGTTCATATGGCCAAATATAATTTTTACAACATTCTGCCCGGAATAGTGAAAATTGACCCCGGGCCCACATGATCGAAACTCGAGTTTCGAACCAAAATAAATTCACCCAATCATCCATGAGTTCAAATATATAATTTGTTCTCAAATCGGACCACAAATTGAGGTCAAAATCCCAATTTTTATGAAAACCTAAGTTCTACCCAAATCCCCCATTTTTACCCATGAAAAACCTTAAATTGAAGATGAAAACATGATAGATGATGTTAAAGTTTGAAGAAATTGAGTAAAAGTTGACTTACCAATGATTTGGAGAAGAGGGAGTTCGTGAAAAATCACCAATGGATGTTTTGGGTTGTGAAATATGAAAAATGAAGCTGGAAATCGTGATTTACAGGTCTCCGTGTTCGCATTTGCGAGCAGGGGTTCGCAATTGCGAACCCCGACCAAATTCTAGAATTTGAAAAATAAGCCAAGGATGGGAAGTTCGCATTTGCGAACTTTTGTTCGCATTTGCGAAGCCAAGGCAAAACTGGGAAGTTCGCATTTGCGAACCAAGGCACAAAACTGGGAAGTTCGCATTTGCGAACTTGTTCGCATTTCCAACTCTGCAGATCAGGTGCTGACAGCAACTTTCTAACATGAAAAATTGATCTCGTGGCCTATCCAAAATTCACCCGAGCCCTCGGGGCTCCAAACAAAATATGTACATTGACTTAAAAACATCATACAAACTTGCTCGCGCGATCAAATCGCCAAAATAACATCAAAATCAATGATTTGAGCTTTAAAACTCAAGATTTCATTCAAAATTTCATAACTTCCAAAATTTCCAATTTAAGGCCGAAACACGTCAAACGACATCCGTTTTCAACCAAACTTTATAGGAAGCGCTTAACCAACATATATGACCTGTACGGGACGTCGGAACCAAAATACGAGCCCGATACCATTACTTTTTAATCAAATTTTAGTTTCATTTTCCGTAAACATTTTCAGAAAACAATTTAACAATTTTTTTTTTACGGGGGTTCTAGACCTCGAATTTCGATTAGGGGCATACACCCGAGTTCCATATTCAACCATATCAATATTAATATCAAAATTCCTCAAATATTCCACATATTTCATATGTTTCAACATAAAAAATTTCCAACTTCGCGCCTGGATTGCGCACGCAAATCGAGGCAACTATAAATGAGGTTTTCAGGACCTCAGAAGCTCGAAATGATTAATAAAATAAGTGATGACCCTTTGGGTCGTCACATTCTCCACCTCTAAAACAACCGTTCGTCCTCAAACGGACAAAAGAAAGAAGTACCTGAGTCATAGAATAGATGAGGATATCGGCTCCGCATGTCAGACTCGGACTCCCAGGTCGATGCCTGTGGAGGCCGACCCCTCCACCGAACTCGCACAGAAGGAAAACTCTTCGACCTCAATTGTCGAACCTGCCGATCTAGGATAGCTACCGGCTCCTCCTCATAGGACAGATCTTTGTCCAATTGGACAGTGCTGAAATCTAACACGTGCGACGGATCGCCGTGATATTTTCGAAGCATGGACACATGAAACACTGGATGTACAGCTGATAAGCTAGGTGGCAAGGCAAGTTTATATGCCACCTCTCCCACACGATCAAGAATCTCGAATGGGCCAATAAACCTAGGGCTAAGTTTTCCCTTCTTTCCAAATCTCATCACGCCCTTCATAGGCGACACTCGGAGCAATACTCGCTCCCCAACCATGAAAGCTATATCTCGAACCTTGCGATCTGCATAGCTCTTTTGTCTAGACTGAGCTGTGCGAAGCCTATCTTGAATAATCTTGACCTTATCTAAGGCCTCCTGAACTAAATCCGTACCCAACAACCGAGCTTCTCCCGGTTCAAACCATCCAACCGGAGAACGACACCGCCTACCATACAAGGCTTCATAAGGAGCCATCCGGATGCTCGATTGATAACTATTATTATAAGAAAACTCTTCCAAAGGCAGGAATTGATCCCACGAACCTCCAAAATCAATAACACACGCCCGAAGCATATCTTCCAGTATCTGAATAGTCCTCTCGGACTGACCATCCGTCTGGGGATGAAAGGTTGTACTTAGCTGAACTTGCGTGCCCAACTCTCGTTGAACCGTCTTCCAGAAATGTGAGGTAAACTGTGCACCTCGATCCGAAATAATAGAGATAGGCACACCATGAAGGCGAACGATCTCCCTGATATAAATCCCAGCTAACCTCTCGGATGAATAGGTAGTGGAAATAGGAACAAAATGAGTTGACTTGGTCAGCCTAACAACAATCACCCAAACAGCATCAAACTTCTTCCGAGTCTTCGGAAGTCCAGAAACAAAATCCATCGTCCATTCAGGAAGTTCAATTCTCTGAAATAAACCGCCAGGTCTCTGATGTTCATACTTAACCTGCTGACAATTAAGACACCGTGCCACATATGCCACAATATCCTTTTTCATTCCGCGCCACCAATAATATTGCTGCAAATCTTGATACATTTTCGCTGCGCCTGGATGAATAGAATACCGCGAACTGTGAGCTTCTTCTAGAATCAATTCTCTAAGCCCATCAACATTTGGCACAAAAATGCGCCCTTGCATCCTCAGGATCCCATCAGCATCTAAGGTGACCTGTTTAGCACCTCCTCGTTGAACCGTGTCTCTAAGGTCACATAAATAAGAATCATTATATTGTTGATCGCGGATACGCTCCAATAATGAAGAGCGAGCGATCGTGCAAGCTAGTACTCGACTAGGCTCGGAAATATCCAACCTCACAAATCGGTTGGCCAATGACTGAACATCCAAAGCAAGTGGTCTCTGATTGACTGGAATATAAGCAAGGCTACCCATACTGGCTGACTTCCTACTCAAAGCGTCGGCCACCACGTTTGCTTTTCCCGGATGATATAAAATGGTGACATCATAATCTTTTAGCAATTCTAGCCACCTTCTCTGTCTCAAATTCAACTCTTTCTGCTTAAACAAATACTGAAGACTCTTATGATCGGTGTATACTTCACATGCTACACCATACAAATAATGCCTCCGGATCTTCAATGCGTGAATAATCGCCGCCAATTCTAGATCATGCACTGGATAGTTCTTCTCATGAATCTTCAACTGCCTCGAAGCATAGGCAATAACCTTGCCATCCTGCATTAACACTGCACCAAGCCCAATACGGGAAGCATCACAATAAACAGTATAAGGTCCCGTACCTGTGGGTAAAACTAATACCGGTGTTGTGGTCAAGGTTGTCTTGAGCTTTTGAAAGCTCGCCTCACATTCATCGGACCATTCAAATTGGACACCCTTCTGGGTCAATCTGGTCAGTGGGGTTGCAATAGACGAAAATCCTTCTACAAATCGGCGATAATAGCCCGCTAACCCCAAGAAACTCCGAATATCTGTGGCTGATGTCGGTCTAGGCCAGCTCTTGACTGCTTGACTTCCTTGGATCAACCTGAATACCTGCTGCCATCACAATATGACCCAGGAATGCAACTGAACTTAGCCAAAATTCATACTTTGAAAATTTTGCATATAGTTGGCTATTTTTCAGAGTCTGTAAAGCCACTTTTGAGATGTTGCACATGCTCTTCCTGACTGAGGGAGTATGTCAATATGGCAATAATGAAGACTACAACGAACAAGTCTAAATAAGGCACGGACACCTCATATGTATCCACATATTCATGACTCTGGCCATAAGAGTTGTTCCTAAATTACAACATTGTCAATTAACCCTGTTATCAAATATCTTATTCCAAAACTCCCACTTTACTCACAATGAGGTATGGAAACCTCATGATTACTTTCCCGAAGTAATGAGTCGTATTTGTCCTCACCCGGTGGTCGTCTCAAATTCTATAACTCAACGGTTACAAAATAGAAATGGCTAGATATGAATATAAACTATGCAAGGATTGTCAAATAATCCTAACAGGCATGGCTCAAATCTAGGATATAGTACTAGATTTTTATTTCCAGAAAGGGAAAATTTTAAACACAAACTTTTCACCACCAGGACCTTGTCCTCATATAATATCCACCGTAGCTTGTAGCTCGGTTTTTAAAACAAATATTTTCACGTTATACAAAAATTTTGAGGATCTCATCCTCCACTCTGAATCACAAGTATTTGCACATTGTGCCACTGATGTTTTTCATTTCCTTTCTTTCTTCTTTTCAACTATTGTCTGTCAAAGAGTATCACGACACAAAAAGACCCTCATACTGATAGGCCATACAATTAACCATTGAAAATAATTATTTCAGGAATTACATAAATTCCCATTGTAGCAAATAATATAAAGTCACTTTCGACCTCATCAATATTCCTAGTGACCAACACATAATAATAGGGATAACTATCTCCATTTAGTAGCACAACGTGAGTATTAAATAGCAGCAGATTTGATGATCACGAAGCTCACTCATGAGCGGAGCACATTGAGGACTTGCCTCAATTCTTCAGAGACCAAATCAAATTGAGGAAAAATATTCCTTTTATAACAATCAGAATTGTACATGGGATAACACCATCTGTTGTAGTGACCTCAGTCACACCATAGAAATTATGTCAACAACTGGGTCTCCACCTCTAGGAGTCTCACTTCCGCCTCTAACATCTTGACCCCTAACTCTGGCTGGTCACGTAAGTCGAGTATTGACACGGGGCACGTAGCTTGTGTGCCTTCATAAATTATATTCCTCCAATCTGCTACATTCACAACAATTCCTTTGAGGCTCAGCTAACTTATTGAATATGATGACACATTCGGACACAGTCATAATAACCTGGCATGATCGTTCAGATCATACATACCACACTTTTCAAAGAGCCTGGGAGGTAAACTCCTCCAAAACATTTCTAAAAATAGGGTCGAGTAGGTAATTTCGCATTGGCCGGTCTGCCCTCTTCATAGGCTTATCACAAACATTGATGACCAATTTTCTCTTTTGCTATGCTAACTTGACACTACTGAACTACCCCATTTGCTCATATACTCTTTATTATTCTTTGGACGGATTCTTACCCCCTGCAGAGTACTAAGCCTCAAATATGCATAATTCATTTGGGGAACCTTTCCATACCATATATATTCATTCCAAGCCAAGCCAAAACTGACATAACACATGGCCATCCGGTCCATTCACTAATAGTGGATTTCCCCCTTTTGGCTATAAGTCAAAGTCACAACATCTGATAGTCCACAATAATTATCCTTCACAACTTCAAATAAATCAACTAGACGTCAAGGTCCATTAAAACCACAGCCGGTTAGTAAATACATTATGTTTCCACTACTTCACTCGCTACCTGAAACACGGTAGAATCAACCCTCTCACCTTCAACTATTTCTGCGTTCTGCAATATCTCATAGCAACAATCAATAAATTACCTTGGGTTTTCAAAAGATGCACCACTGAAGGAGATAGCGAAGAGTTTGGTGAAACTTATCCGAAACTTCGTAAAACTTCTGAAGGCATCATTGATCTGTCACCAGCCTGTGCCATTGTTCGGCTGAAGAAGCAGTGCATGCCTTCGCCATTCGTGGGAAGACAAGAGTAGAAATTCAACTTAACATTTGAAGAACAAACTCGCACGATAGGAAAGAATGAAGGTGAAAATTTCCTAACTCCGTAGCTTCTATGGGATAAATACAGACGTCTCCGCACCGATCCCTCAAACTCTACTAAGGTTGTTCGTGAGTTGTGAGACCTATGCAACCTAGTGCTCTGATACCAACTTGTTACGACCCGGATTTCCCACCATCGGGAGTCATGATGGCGCCTACTAGTGGAAGCTAGGCAAGCCAAATATTACTTACATTTCCATTAGTTACCAACCTCTTCTTAAGACTTTAATTAAAAACATATAATTACAGCGAAATAATTAAACTTAGCGGAAGACTTAGTCAATTTTATCAAATATGATACGGAAAACCCAAACATGATACACTACCCAAGACTGGTGTCACAATACTCACGAACTTCTAAGAATAATACACATAATTGTCTGAAAGAAATATAAGCTGTTTATCTCGAATACATGAGATAACAGAATGAAATACATAGATAGAAGAGACAACGGGTCCTGCGGACGCCTGCAAGGCTACCTCGTAGTCTCAGTAGTCGGAATATCCACAATCGTGCTACTGCCACTGCTGCCGTCGTAGCATCTGTATCCGCGCAAAAGAGCGCGATTATAGTATCAAGCATAACCGACCCCATGTGCGTGGTAAGTGTCCGGCCTATCCCGGTGAAATAGTGACGAGACTAAGGTCATGCACCCACACCCACATAAATATGTACAATTGATATATATATATATATATATATACATATACAATAGTAGAAAACGTTATCGAACGTTTATAAGGAAAGAATCTTTTCTGAAATAACAGTCAATAACTTACAATATCTGGATTATTCTGAGCAACAGAACAAATCTTACTTTCATGTCTCAATTCATTTTTCATTTCATATCTTGTGGTAGGCGTACCACCCGCTCCCAAATGTAATAATAGGCTACCGGCAAATGTGGCCAAT
Organism: Nicotiana noctiflora; assembly: GCA_032618575.1. Lineage (NCBI taxonomy): Eukaryota > Viridiplantae > Streptophyta > Magnoliopsida > Solanales > Solanaceae > Nicotiana > Nicotiana noctiflora. Next base: position 805,163 of record JASVEL010012608.1, read on the forward strand.
GCCAAGATTCAAAACATCTTGTGGTAGGCGTACCACCCGCTCCCAAATGTAACAATAGGCTACCGGCAACTATGGCCAATGCCAAGATTCAAAATACCTTGTGGTAGGCGTACCACCCGCTCCCAAATATATCAATAGGCTACCGGCAACTATGGCCAATGCCAAGATCCAAATCACTTTGTGGTCGGCGTGCCACACGATCCCATTTCTTATCATATAAGTGGTCGGCGCGCCACACGATCCCAATTCATTAATATATATATTACCGGCATTAAGCCAATAATCTCTGATCAACAGTGAGTGTATAAAAGTATTACCGGTATTAAACCGATAATCTTCACTTTAACAATATTTATATTACCGGTGTCAAACCAATAAATGACAATAAATCAATGATACATCCCCGTTACCGGTGTAATACAAATAACTCTTAAATGAATAATCTATATGTATTTTACCGGTATAAAACCAATAATAATTTTACTTCACATAATCACTTAGGATTAATAAGAATTTAATCCATTTTTAAGACTCACGGTCATGCTCGACTCCCAACGTATAGATACTCGTCACCATGCCTATACGCCGGACTCCACATATCACAATTTACACATAAACTCAATCCCTATTCCCCCAAGCTAGGATAGAACAAACACTTACCTCAAAAGTTTACGAATAACTCAATCCGTAACAATGCCTTTTCCTTTCGAATTTGGCTCGAATTCAATCGTATCAATACACAATTGATTTAATATCATCAATATTACTCAACAAACTAGTTCATATGGCCAAATATAATTTTTACAATATTTTGCCCGGAATAGTGAAAATCGACCCCGGGCCCACATGATCGAAACCCGAGTTTCGAACCAAAATAAATTCACCCAATCATCCATGAGTTCAAATATATAATTTGTTCTCAAATCGGACCTCAAATTGAGGTCAAAATCCCAATTTTTATGAAAACCTAAGTTCTACCCAAATCCCCCATTTTTACCCATGAAAAACCTTAAATTGAAGATGAAAACATGATAGATGATGTTAAAGTTTGAAGAAATTGAGTAAAAGTTGACTTACCAATGATTTGGAGAAGAGGGAGTTCATGAAAAATCGCCAATGGATGTTTTGGGTTGTGAAATATGAAAAATGAAGCTGGAAATCGTGATTTACAGGTCTCTGTGTTCGCATTTGCGAGCAGGGGTTCGCAATTGCGAACCCCGACCAAATTCTTGAATTTGAAAAATAAGCCAAGGATGGGTAGTTCGCATTTGCGAACTTTTGTTTGCATTTTCGAAGCCAAGACAAAACTGGGTTGTTCGCATTTGCGAACTTTTGTTCGCATTTACGAACCAAGGCACAAAACTGGGAAGTTCGCATTTGCAAACTTTTGTTTGCATTTGTGAACCAAGGCACAAAACTTGGAAGTTCGCATTTGCGAACATTTGTTCGCATTTCCCAACTCTGCAGATCAGGTGTTGACAATAACTTTCTAACATGAAAAATTGATCTCGTGGCCTATCCAAAATTCACCCGAGCCCTCAGGGCTCCAAACCAAATACGTACATTGACTTAAAAACATCATACGAACTTTCCGGCGCGATCAAATCGCCAAAATAACATCAAAATCAATGATTGGAGCCTTAAAACTCAAGATTTCATTCAAAATTCCATAACTCCCAAAATTTCCAATTTAAAGTCGAAACACGTCAAACGACGTACGTTTTCAACCAAACTTTACAGGAAGTGCTTAACTAAAATATATGACATGTACCGGGCGTCGAAACCAAAATACGAGCCCGATATCATTACTTTTTAATCAAATTTCAGTTTCATTTTCCTTAAACATTTTCAGAAAATAATTTAACAGAAAAATTCTTTTACAGGGGTTCTAGACCTCGAATTTCAATTCCGGGCACACGCCCAAGTTCCATATTTTTCTACGGATTTTCTAGGACCATCAAATTACGGGTCCGGGTCCGTTTACCAAAAATGTTGACCAAAGTCAACCATATCAATATTAATATCAAAATTCTTCAAATTTTCCACATATTTCATATGTCTCAACATAAAAATTTTCCAGCCTCACGTCTATATTGCACACGTAAATCGAGGCAACTATAAATGAGGTTTTCAGGACCTCAGAATCTCGAAGTGATTAATTAAGCACAAGACGTTGGTAGACCCTTTATACCCAGGACCCATAATTTCAAGTTTTTTGCGAGAGGTTGGAGCATGCGGAGGGTTAATTGCGGGAGTGCACGACCCAGCTGGAAAATGTGGATACAGACCTAATGGCTGTTGTGGCTCGAAACACTGAGCTGGAGAGTCTCCTTCAACAGAAGAAGGAAGAGGTAGAAATGGGCTGTGTGGCGATGGCAGAGGCAGCTGAGTTGCATGCTAGAGTTGATGTCTTAATTGCCGAGCTCAAGGCCAAGGCGATCGAGGTGGACGTTATTCAGTAAGTGACGGCGGCCGGTCCGGTCGACGACGTCTCTCATGAAGCGCATGACATGTGGGTGTAGACCAAGGCGTGATTGTAAATTATTTGTAGTAATACATGTATATTGTCATGTTTACATCTTCTTTCACACTTTTTATCTTGCGTACTCACTGCATGGTATCAGATTTTATTGAGTTAACTTGTCGTAGTTAGGTTGAATCGACTCTGGTCCCAGCTGCTTGTTTGTTTTGAAGCGACTGTTGCCTTTCCCCCGGCTCTGATCGTATCGGGTTGAGTTGAGTTGGTCGTTTCGATACTGGCCTTGGCCATTCGCATGTTTAGGGATGGTCATAGCCTCTTGTGCATTTCTGGATGGTCGCAACTTATTTATATGTTGTTGGTGGCCTTATCCTTTTATGTTTTTTTATGGATGGTCGTAGCCTCTTTATACGCTAGTAGTGGCCTTAGATTTTTGCGTTTGTGGACGGCCGTAACCTCTTTATACGTTATTAGTGGCCTTAGCCTCTTACATTCGTAGCCTTTTGTTCATGGGGGATGGTCGTAGCCTTTTCATATGCTATTAGTTGCCTTAGCCCTTTGCATTTATGGATGGTCGTAGCTTTCATTCATGGGAGATGGTCGTAGACTTTTCATATGCGATTAGTGGCCTTAGCCTTTTGCGTTTATGGATGGTCATAGCCTTTCATTCATGGGAGATGGTCGCAGCCTTTTCATGCGCTATTAGTGGCCTTAGCCTTTTGCATTTATGGATAGCCATAGCCTTTCATTCATGGGAGATGGCCGTAGACTTTTCATATGTGATTAGTGGCCTTAGCCTTTTTCATTTATGGATGGCCGTAGCCTTTCATTCGTGGGAGATGGTCATAGCCTTTTCATGCGCTATTAGTGACCTTAGCCTTTTGCATTTATGGATGGTCGTAGCCTTTCATTCATGGGAGATGGCTATAGCCTTTCATACAACGGAGATGGCCATAGCCTTTCATATATTGGAGATGGCTGTAGCCTTTCATACATTGGAGATGGTCGTAGCCTTTCATACATTGGATATGGACGTAGCCTTTCATACATTGGAGATGGCCGTAGCCTTTCATATATTAGAGATGGCCGTAGCCTTTCATACATTGGAGATGGCCGTAGCCTTTCATACATTGGAGATGGTCGTTGCCTTTCATACATTGGAGATGGTCGTAGCCTTAGTCCGTGTGATATGCCATTCGTGACGATTGTCGGAATGCTTGGTGTATCAGATTAGCCTCCTAAGCGTTTCCGAGCATCTCATTCGTCGCCTCGTTAAAAACCTCTAAGAGAAAACCCAATTGGGACAAAACTTGGATGAGGGAAAAAGAGTACGACTCGGGCGATACTCTTTCTAGAAGTGGAAATACTTGAGGTGAGAGATGTTCCAGTTGTTTTGGAGCATTTTCCCATCCATGGTTTCTAGTCGGAAAGAACCCTTATCCGTTGCTGCGGTGATTTTGTAGGGTCCATCCCAATTGGTGCCTAACTTTCCTTCGCTGGGATCTTTGGATGCCAGTGTCTTGTCTTTTAGCATGTAATCGCTTACTTTGAGTGGTTGAATTTTTCTCTCTTGTTGTAGTATCTTTCGATCTGCTGTTTTTGGGCCACTAGCCTAATGTGGGCATTTCTTTTCTTTCTTCAGCTTCATCTAGATCTTGGAGTCGATTCGTATCATTCTCCTCTTTGCTTATATGCGAGTGCCTCAGACTTGGCTCACCGACTTCGACTGGTATGACGGCATCAGTCCCATAGACTAACAAGTAAGGTGTTTCTCCTGTGGAGGACTTGGGGGTGGTTCTGTGTGTCCATAGCACTTCTGGCAATAACTTGGGCCATAGTCCTTGGCGTCTTCGAGCTTATTTTTTAATATACTCAATATGGTTTTATTGGATGACTCTGTCTGACCATTGGCGGCAGGATGATATGGCGTTGAGAGTATTCTTTTGATACGCCATTTGTCGAAGAAGTCAGTTATTTTCTGCCCGATGAACTGTAGCCCGTTGTCGCAGGTGATTTCTTTGGGGATGCCGAAATGACATATGACATTTTTTCAAATGAAGGCGATGACCTCTTGCTCGCGAATCTGGGCGTAGGCACCTGCTTCCACCCACTTGGAGAAATAGTCAGTTAAAACTAATAAAAAGCGTACATTTCCATGTCCGGTGGGTAGTGGTCCAATTATATCTTCCCCAATTGATGAAGGGCCTGGGCGAAGTGACTAAATGGAGGGGTTCCCCTGGTTGGTGTATCAAAGGGGCAAACTTTTGACACTTTTCGCACTGGCGGACGTATTCCACCGCATCGTTTTTTATGGTGGGCCAGTAGTATCCAGCCCGCACCATTGCACGAGTGCTCCATTGCCTATGTGAGTGCCACAATGGCCTTCATGAAATTCCTCCAGTACTTTGTCTGGTTGGGGCCTAGGCACTTGGCCGGGGGTCCTCCAAAAGTCCTGTTGTAGAGGTCATTGTTTATCATGCAGTACCTTGGTGCCTGCATGCGAAGATTTTTTGCTTCCTTTTTGTCGGGCGGTAAATTTCCGTCTTGCAAATACGATACAAACTGGTTGCGCCAGTCCCAAGTTAGATGTAGGGAGAGTACCTCAGTGTGATCGATTGCCGAGTGAAGGAGAGTGACGATGCTTTCTTTGCTTAGGCTTGTGGCGGCCGCAACCAGCTTGGCCAGACCGTCTGCTTCGGCATTGCGCGCTCTAGGAATTTGTTCGAAGCGGCATTCATCGAGATGTGCCATCAACCTGTGGATTTTTGCTTAATACTTCTGCAACCTTTGTTCCTTGATTTGATAAGTCTCGGTGACTTGAATTACCACGAGTTGTGAGTCGCAGTGCAAGACGAGTCGGCAGGACCCGTACCTGACGACTAAATTTATACCTATAATAACGGCTTCAAATTCTACCTCATTGTTAGCCATCTCGGGGCATCGTATGGACTGGCGAACGGTTTTGCCCGTAGGGACTTCGAGGACGAGTCCCAGTCCTGATCCTGAGGCATTTACAGCACCATCGGTATAGGGAATACAGAGGTTGGTGCTCAAGGTAGAATGTAGGGCTTCCTTTTCTGCCTCCGACGATATTTTGATACTGAAGTGGATCACAAAGTCGGCGAGGACTTGTGACTTAATGGCGGTTCTAGGAATATATATGATATCGTGTTCGCTGAGCTCTATGGCCCATCTGGTGAGCCGACCCGATAGTTCGGGCTTGTGCAAGATGCTCCTTAGAGGAAAAGTGGTCACTACTTTGATGGGATGGCATTGGAAATAGGGTCTCAACTTCCTCGAAGTCGTGACCATTGCCAGAGCCAATTTTTTGAGGTGTGGATATCGTGTTTCAGCATCTACTAGGGTTTTTCTAGTGTAATAGATAGGTGATTGCGTACATTTTACTTCACGAACCAACACTGCATGGACTGCAACTTCTGATACGACCAGGTATGTCAGTAAAGGTTCGCCTGGTTCTGCCTTTGACATCAGTGGTGGTGATGATAGGTACGCTTTAGCTCTTGTAGGGCTTTGACACATTCTTCGTTCCAATGGAATCCATTGTTTTTTCTCAAGACGCTAAAGAATTTGTGGCACCTGTCCGAGGATCGAGAGATGAAACGGGAGAGGGCGGCTATCCGACCTGTCAATTTCTGGACCTGCTTCTTGCTGTTGAGCACTTCGGGTATTGAAGCGATTTCCTTGATTTCGTCAGGATTGACTTCGATCCCCCTTTGGGATACGAGAAACCCTAAAAACTTTCCTGACGCCACGCCGAAGGCGCATTTCTCGGGATTCGGTTTCATCCCATACTTTTTCAGTATTTCGAATGCCTCTCGCAGGTGGTCGATGTGGTCTTCCTTTCTGGCTGACTTCACTAGCATGTCGTCGATGTAAACCTCCATGGTCTTGCCGAGACATTCCTTGAACATCTTGGTGACCAATCTTTGATATGTGGCCCCTGTGTTTTTAAGCCCAAAGGGCATCACCTTGTAGCAGTAGGTACCCTGGTGCATGATGAACGTGGTTTTTTCTTGGTCTTCTTCGTCCATTAAGATTTGGTAATAATCGGAATATGCATCCAAAAACCTTAGTAGTTCATGTCCGGCAGTGGCAACGATTAGTTGGTCGATGTGCGGGAGGGGGAAGGAATCCTTGGGGCATGCCTTGTTCAGGTCGGTGAAGTCCACACAAATTCTCCATTTTTCGTTCTTCGTTTTTAACATCACTACATTGGCAACCCACTGCGGGTATTTTGACTATCTGATAAAGCCGTTGGCGTGTAATTTGTCCATTTCCTCGCGGACTGCCTCGTTAATTGTAGTGTTGAATTTTCTTTTGATTTGTTGTACCAGTGGATGTAACGGATCGACGTTGAGTTTGTGGGTAGCGATGTCTGGTGAGATCCCTAACATGTCTGCATGGGAAAAAGAAAATGTGTCTGCATGGTCAGTCAACAATTCATGATACTTACTTGGGTTGGTGAGCACGTGGCCGATGTATGCTTTATTTTTGGGTTGTGGCAATCCAGTTGAACTGAATCAAGGTCCTCGATCGTTGCTTTGCAGGCTTCCACAAAGTCCAAGTCTCTGATGGTATCGGTCATCGGGTTTATTTTGGTCCCCGACATGGCTAATTGCTATGCTTTCGCACTGGCCCTTTTCAGCTATCCGGCGTGGGCGCAATCCTGTGTTATCTTGTAACACTCTTGCGCTGTGCATGGCTCTCCTTTGATGCTGAATATCCCCCATAGGGTAGGGAATTTGACCACTTGGTATAAACTTGAGGGGACAGCTTGCATGGCATGTATCTATGGGCGTCCCATGATAACATTGTACGCCGTTTCTTGGTCCATTACGTGAAAAGTCATTTTCAATGTGACTCCCCCGCAAGGACGGGCAAAGTCACTTTTCCTGATGTACGTTCTAATGCATTGTTGAAACTAGTTAGAGTTATACAACGAGGTATTATCCTATCCTTGAGTCCCATCTGTGAAAGGACTCTTGTATGGATGATTCAGGCACCACTTTCGTCATCGATCATGACTCTCCTGACGTCCGTATCAATAATACGTAAAGTGATAACTAAAGCATCATAATGGGGAAAACACAAACCGTCGCCGTCAGACTTATCAAAGGTGATCCTCCTTTCGAGGTTATCGTACCGTTCGTATGAGATGGTTCGCTTTAGCCTGTGTGTGTTGGTAAATTTGACATGGTTAATAGCGACGTCGGCGCCGTCTCTATTTGTTATCAAACTCATTAATTTGTTCATAAACTGTAGGAATGTTCATCGCGTTACCTAGAAAGATTTCTCATGTAATAATAATGGTTTCAATCATGTTTAGTGTCCGTGTTAAGGAGGTTGGCTTTGGTGGTCCGTGGGACTGTTCTCGCCCGCGTGCGAAATTGACTTTTCCCTTGTTGCTGAGCAGCTCCTTTAGGAATCCTTGGTCTAGTATCCTGACGACTTCCTGTCATAGGCCTATGCAATCTTCGGTCCTGTGTCCCCTCTCTTGGTGGAATTCGCACAGGACGTTTGATTTCCTCGTGGCAGGGTCTGATTTCATTTTTTGAGGCCACTGTACCTTGGTACCAAGCTTTTGCAGTGCGTATACTATCTCTGAAGGAGAGACACAAAAGTTATGTGATAAAAGTAAAGGGGGCGTACCTCTTTTGTTTCTAAGCGGGGCGAGATGTCGTTGCAGTGCGTCTGCATAACGAGGGGCGGATGAGGAAACCTCATGTATGGCTGATGTCGTTCTTTACTGGGGCGAGGAGGGAGTTCTCGACGTCCTTCGTGACATCGATCTTTCCTTGTGTCTGAGTGTATAGTTGTCAGTCATCGGGTCGGTCCATTGAGATCATCTTCATCTGCTCGTACCTCGACATAGTAGGCATTGTGGATCTCGTCCCAAGTTGTGGGAGGATATTTCATGAGCCGGCTTAGTAGCTTCTTGGTTGCTCTGGAACCGTCTCTACTGAGTCCGTTCTGGAAGGCGGCTACCGCCATGCCTTCCAACATGTTTGGCAGGCTCATCCTCACCCTGTTAAATCTAGCGAGGAAGTCTCTGAGGCCCTCGCCCATGGTTTGTCTAACGATGAAGATGTCGTTCACCTGTGCCTCTGCCTTCTTCGCGCCGGCGTGTGCGGTGATGAACTTGTCTGCCATTTCTTCGAAGGTTAAGATTGCTTTGGCAGGCAGTTGAGAGTACCATATCAGGGCTCCCCCGATCAGGGTCTCGCTAAAATTTTTGAGCAGCACAGATGATACCTGTTCTTTAGACAGGTCGTTACCTTTCATGGCGATGACATAATGGATGAGATAATCATCAGGGTCGGTAGTCCCATCGGACACCCTCAGATAATGAGGCATCTTGAAAGTTTTCGGGATGGTGTAAGGGGTGGCTTTCTCGGAGTAGGGTTTTTCTACGAACCTTCCCACATCGCGTTTGGGCAGCAGCTTGGGCGCTCGGGGGATGTTGTCGACCCTATCCTGATGCTCTTTCATTTGGTCACGGAGGGCCTTGTTTTCGCTCTCCATTTCTTCTATTCTCAGAATGGACGCTAGTGTGTCGTCATGCATTTGTGTTTCGACGGGTTGATTGTTGGTTCGCATTTTCTCTTGCTCGTCCGCTGTGACAGCGATACTCGTCGTTAGTGCTGCTTTTGCGTGACTTTGCGGTGATTTTTCCACTAAGACGCTCAGGGTGCTCGTCAACTATTCTTCCAGTAACTTTCTAACCACCGGGGGTGCTTCTTTTACAGCGGATATGGAAACTTCTTTGTCCTGTAAGGTCGCAGGGTTCCCAGATGGGGAAAGTGAAGCTTATGTCTTTGGTGCGGTATCAGGGGTGGTGTTGATGGTTGCTCTACCACCAACCTCGTTCAAGGAGCTCAAGAGGTTGGTGGTGACTTCCATTATAGCTTTGGGTCTGGTGTTGTTTTCGGCCATTTCGGGGTTTTCGTGAGAGATAGATGATGTGGTTATCTGATCTTTCAGGTGTATATTATAAGTTTGATTCTCGAAATTCCCACAGACGGCGCTAAATTATTTGACTCAAAAGCTGTCAATTACTTTATAAGATAGGGACAATCAAAAATGATAAAGGGATAAATCGTAACCAACTATAATAAATCACGAAGATAGATCTATGATTTATGTGTTACAAATTCTGATAAGATTATAGCGAGATTATGTGGATTATCAATGAAAATTACTGGGGAGATCAAGAAAAGAATAAATAACAGAGAGAGGTTGATACAGAGAGAGAAATAGTCAGAAGTTGTATTATTGATAAATAACACCTGGTCTTACAATAAGGAAAACCCTTCTTTATATAGAAGAAGGGTTCGCTCATCAAAACATAATTCATTTAAGGGCCGCTGACGTCCCAAAAATATAAAAGGCGGAGGGGGCAGAGTGCCCATATGGGCGAGTTGACCTTACGCCTTCGTTGTTAAAGACGCACTCCTGAAACCATACGGGCGTGAGGAAAGATATACTTGGCGTTTATTAGGCGTGCCAAAATTGATTCACGTCCAAACAACGGTCGTAGTCAATATAACCTAGTCTAATAAGTCCAGAATCGATCCCACGGGGAATTAACCTACCAATTACACTTTCACAACCCAAGAGTACTTCCAAATCAAGTTCCCAAAATTTCAAGTATGTGTTTGTGTGATTTTTCGACTAACTACTTTTGCAAGAAGTAAAAAGGCTTAAAAGAAAGAATTGAATGTTGAGTAAAATAATATGGAGAAAGACTAAGGTATTGATTTCCCCTATTGATGGAATCCCTTATCGTTATGCTCATACAAATTGTTAATATATTTTATCAATCATGAACGCTATTTGTATCGTAACCCTCTCCCGAGCAATTACAATAATTTACTAGTGCACTCTCCCGAGCTACCCTAGCTAGCTTTAATTTGAATAGTTCACTTTAGATTGCACCCAAGACTTCGTTATTCCTAATCCCGTCTTTACGCCTAAAGTTATAGATTCCTCCAATAACCTTGGTGTGGTGTTGTTCAACAATATACCTAAATATACACTCTTTTCCAAGTTATGCACACTAAATAGGCATAGCTAATTGGGGATCCTACCAATTAACTACAACAAGAATGAAGTTGAACAAATAGAAATCTAGCTAACAATTTGAAATCACATAAACGATAAGTTCATCACTCAATAGGTTCCATCAAAACCTTAGAAAAGGATTTAGCTACTCATGCTAAAAAAAACAATATAATAATTTAATTCATAAATAAATACTTGATATAAAATAAAGGAATGAGTTGAGAGAGTTCTCTCTTACTAATTGTCTTGCAAAAGTAGTGAAAAATACAAAACTTGCCTCTTTTGGGCGGACTATAGGCTTATATAGAGGGTTTAGGTCACAAAAATTGAGTTTGTACAAAATTAGGACTAAAATATGCGGCTCCTTCCGCGGATCGTCCGCGGTCGCGAACAAACCGCGAACAGAGCAGTTCTCTGAATCTCTTGAAAAGTTCTGCGAGCAGGTTTTTCCTTGGTTCATCCGCGGTCGCGAATGAACCGCAATTGTTCACCCAGTTCCATTTGGAATTTGGTAAAAACTCAAAACATGAACGTTTTAGCCCTTTGAGTTATCTCTCCAACCATATATTATAGAGCCAAAATGGAGTTCTGAGCTAAAGGTTATGTCCAATTTACTAGACAGTGCACAATATGGCTCATCGATTCTTCGCTTGTACTACACTATCAAATTTTAACCCCCAAACTCGATGCCAGCTTAATTGCTTGAGCTTTTACTTATACATCAAAGCTCCAAATTACTTAAATTCATTTCATAACATCTATATAGCTCGGAATCATACCTTCCCGGCTATTTTTAACATAAGTTCGTGTCTTGTACCACACTTTGGCCTTTTTCACCATCTTTTGACTCCAAAACTTGCTCTTTTAGTCTTCATTAGCTCATTTGTACCTAGAACACACTAATAACACTAATAAAAACATTTTTTCATCATAAGCAATATCAAAATAACAATAAAGCGTGATTATTTAGGGCATAAATATAGTCAAATTCACCTATTATCAATACCCCTCACTTAAACCTTTGCTCGTCCTCGAGCAACCTTAATCACACTTTAGGCCAATTTTAGTAATGTCTCCCCCAAAATATGTCACAAAAGCTATCTTTCATGATTAACCTAAGATATACACAACCTTACCTAACCGTAAACTCACATGCCAGCACATTATTGCTTACTCCAGTTATTATCAAAAACTTGCAAATTTACCGTTTTCCTCTTGAGTTACATGCCCTCACACAATTTATTGAGAGAAGTTCCCACACATAAACAATTCATAACATGAAACTTATAAATATCGAAAAAATTCACTCACTCTCAACAAAGAACATTCATATGCATATAGACACACCATAGGATTGCCCCTACTGTATTACTCCACTAATCGAGTTATTCAATCATAGATCAAGAGGTCTTTAAGGGATGTAATGTTGGCTAAGTGAAGGGTAGGATACTTTTGGGTATAGTGGCTAACCTCCCTAAGCACTTTTCTTATCTTTTTCACAACTTCCCTTTTCGTTTTCTTCCTTATGTCTCCCCTAAATATTCCTTCACCTTTATTTACTTTTAATCCCCACTTTTCTTTTGTTGGTGTAACTGGCCTTTCTATTTTACATATATACATTGATATATCTATTTTTTTTTCAAAGCTTGTAGCATTTACAGTATTTTGCCAGTTCACCATTTTCTACCATTTATTCTTGATTTTCTCTTTTTCAACTTCCCTTTACCCCACACTTAGACTTTTGCATATTCACTACAACACAAGTGCTTCTGGGAGGTAAAGTAGACAATATATGATTTCAATTTTTCATGAACATTCAAGGGTTATCAAAATAATAGGTTTTAAGCTCAAAGGGGTTAGCTAGGATATTTTGTACAGGTGAATTCATGTCTTATTACACAAAGAAATGCCTCTATCATCTCTACAACCCAACAACTTCTATTTCACTTTGCAAATACACAGGGCAAGTTCTATGTATCATGTAAAACATATAATGTAAGTAAAATCTCACACACGCACATCATGCAACTCATTTAGAATCCGGTTTATCTACAAAGTCCTATCAATGTTAAAGCAAGCTGTATTGTGCAATTTAAGGCATATTTAGAATCTACAATCAAGCTTAGATAATACATTCTCAAGTTCAATTAAGTTTTGCTAATGTGCATACTTGGGGTTACATGTTTACCTTTGCCCTCTAATCCTAAAAAAGAAAAATCTACCTAATCCAGTTCAAGAAAAATCTAAAAGAACCGTGGTCAAAAGAAAAACCAAGGGAGGGATGATACACTACCTAGAAAAAAGAAAATAAAAGAATGAAAAATTCCTACGTGGACTACTTCCCTCAAGAGTACTTGTCCAAATAGTTCATCATCAGGAAGAGTCATCTACTCATATTTTTGGATTTTTCAAATTTTTGATTTTTTGTGTGTTTTTATTCCGACTTAGACCCTTAAGAAACCCGTCGCCAAGTGTCCATCATCGGGCCAAGCCAGCTAATATAATTTACAGTTACATCTACTATATACAATATACAATACAAGATAAGTCTCCCACCCCACACTTAAAATCATGCCATGTCCTCATGGCATAATAATACATGTATAGCATAGAAGGGTGAGAAAACTTACCTGGGATCTACCCCGTGTCTAGCCACTTTATCACTTTCTTTTTCACCCTATCCTTCATATTCGGGTTCAGCCTTCTTTTGCGTTCCCTGGAAGGTTTGTGTCCCTCTTCTAGGAGAATCTTATGTATGCAGTATGCGGGGCTGATCCCCTTTATGTCTGCCATGGTCCACCCAATGGCAGTCTTGCATTCTTTTAGTACTTGTATCAGCTTTTGAGCCTGCACATCTAACAAACCAGATGAGATAATAACAGGTAAAGTGGAGTTAGGGCCTAGAAATTCATACCTGAGATGAGATGGTAGTGGTTTAAGCTCCAGCTTTGGTGGCTCTTCTATGGATGGCTTTGCAGGAGGGGTATCTTTTTTCTCTAAATGTAGAGGCTCGAATTCAAGCTCTCTCTCCCAAAACCCCTTGCCTTCCAGAGATAGTACCCATTCTGCTAGACTTTTACCATTTACCTCTTCTAAGTTCATTACGCATTCCTGAAGTGGATCTTCAATGGTCAACTCTGCATTGTCGGTTTCCACTATCACATCAATCGCATCAATAAGAGAGCAATTCGCGAACTCACTAGGGTGCCTCATGGATTTTTGCACATTGAATATAATCTCCTCATCTTTCAACCTCATCTTGAGTTCCCTAGTTTCACAATCAATTAGAGCTCTCCCGGTGGCTAGGAGTGGTCTTTCTAGGATTATAGGAATTTCCTCGTCCACCTTGCAATCAAGAATAACAAAATCGGCGGGAAACACAAACTTCACAACCTGGATAAACACATCATCTAAAATACCAAATGGACGCTTAACCATCCTGTCAGCAAGCTGTAATAACATAGAGGTAGGCCTGGCTCTCCCAATGCCTAGCCTCTTATATAACCAATGGCATGAGATTAATGCTCGCCCCCAAATCACACAATGCCTTTGCAAAGGCATAATTTCCTATAGTGCATGGAATGGTGAAGCTACCTGGATCAGATAGCTTCTCAGCAATGAGTCTGGAGACCACTGCACTACAACTCTAGGTAAGGGTCATTGGAAATCAAATTTCCGCGACATCAAGTCTTTCATCATCTTAGCATACCCAGGCATTTCTTTTAAAGCTTCAATTAAGGGAATGTTTACCTGGATTTGCTTGAGCATATCAAAGAACTTTTTGTATTGCTCTTCTTTCTTGTGCTTGGCCAACCTTTGGGGGAATGGTGGTGGAGGCCTCTTCTTCCCAATGACTTGGGACTTTTCTTTCTCTATCACTTTCTCTTCAATCTGCTGCTCTACCTGTTTAGCTACTTTCTTCGTTCCTTGCTTTGCTCTTTATTTTCAGCAATTGGTTGGACTGTAACTTCTGTCAACCCTATGGACTCATCCAGTTCAATGGGAAATAGAGTGGGTGTCTCAACCTGTCCGTCGATTTTCTCACTTTCATTCTCAGCATCAAGATCTCTACCGCTTCTCAGCGTCACTGCCATCATCTGCTTTGGGAGTTGGTCTTTTGGGTTTGTTTGTATATCTGTAGGCAATGTCCCTTGAGGACGATTGTTAAGTGACATAGCAATCTGACCCATCTGTACTTTCATATTTTTGATCGCTGCGTCATATGCATCTATTCTTTCATTGGTTTTGACATTGGACCCAATTACCTACTGCATCATAGCTTTCAACTCTATGAACCTATCGTCATGTCTACCCCCATGCTATAGTGGAGGTGGATGGTATCCCTGCTGCTGATTGCTAAAATTACGAGGTCTAGGATATGGAGCCATGTTGTGCGATCCCCATGTAGAACCTTTGACTATAGTTGTGGAGGCCTGTATTGCTATGGATCCTGCTGACCCCAACTCAGATTACCTTGTCTCCGCCCTCCATAATTTGCTACATAGTTCATATCCTCATGCTGATGGTGATGTTCTTGGTCTGCAGCCCATGGATTACCTATGGGTTGGCTAATGCAAGATGTGCATAAACTACCATTGGTAGTATCTACAATGTGAACTTGCTGCTTAACCCCTGATTCTTCCACCTTCTTTGTTAGGATGCTCATTTGTGTCAATAAGGTTGCCATGTTCTCCTCCATAGTGCTGGATGGATTCAGAGGTACAGAGTGTACCACTGGAGTGATAGGAGCATTCCTGGTCGTCCACCCGGAATTTTGAGCCATCTTGTCTAGAAAATTTTGGCCCTCTCTCCAAGTCTTGCTCAGAAAAGCCCCACCTGCTGAAGCATCTACAATATTCTTCATACTATCTGAAAGCCCCATGTAGAACCTTTGACCCAACATCTGCTCAGGAATCCCATGGTGAGGACACATAACAAGCATACCCTTGAATCTGCCCCAAGTTTCATGTAATGTCTCTATTGGTTTCTGCTTGAAGCTCACAATCTCATCAATTTATTGAGCTGTCTTGTTAGGTGGATGAAACTTGTTGTGGAATTGCTTGACTAACTCATCCCAAGTTGCAATAGAGTTTACGGGGAGTGAGTTTAGCCATACCTGTGCAGCCCCTGTAACTGAGAACGGAAAGAACAATAGTCTGATGTCTTCCGGAGTCACATTCGGTTGCCTCTGTGTCTTGCATATCGAGAGAAAGTTCTTCAGGTGTTGCTGTGGATCTTCAACCTGAGACCTAGAGAATAATCCCTTGTTTTGCAACAAGTGTAGCATGTTGTTAGTAATCTGCAAAGACTCAGCTTGAATTGTTGGCACAACGCAAATTATCCGATGTGGGTTGTGCCCAGTATATAGTGCACCTTCCTGTGCCTCATGCGCTTCTTGCATATTTAACCCAGCTTGCTGGTTTGGTTCGTTTATGTCGCCCATGTCAAGGTCTAGTTTGAGTGGTTGTTGAGATTGCTGAATTTGTTTGATAGCCTTGTTACGTGCCTGGAAAGTTTGCTCGGGGTCTGAGAGTCCTTCAATTAGTTCTCCAGATCTTCTAGGCATGCACCTGAGTACCCAAATCAACAACCGCCAAATTTTCAATGTAAAGTGTAGAAAGAACCTGACCACACAAGAATCTTGAAGTTCTGTCAATGGCAATTGATAATTCTGTTAATTTCCCGGCAATGGCGCCAAAATTGATTCACGTCCAAGCAACGGTCGTAGTCAATATAACCTGGTCTAATAAGTCCAAAATTGATCCCATAGGGAATTAACCTACCAATTACACTTTCACAACCCAAGTGTACTTCCGAATCAAGTTCCCAAAATTTCAAGTATGTGTTTGTGTGATTTTTCGACTAACTACTTTTGTAAGAATTAAAAAGGCTTAAAAGAAAGAATTGAATGTTGAGTAAAATAATAAGGAGAAAGACTAAGGTATTCATTTCCCCTATTGATGGAATCCCTTATCGTTATGCTCATACAAATTGTCAATATATTCTATCAATCATGAACGTTATTTGTATCGTAACCCTCTCCCGAGCAATTACAATAATTTACTAGTGCACTCTCCCGAGCTACCCTAGCTAGCTTTAATTTGAATAGTTCACTTAAGATTTCACCCAAGACTTCGTTATTCCTAATCCCGTCTTTACGCCTAAAGTTATAGATTCCTCCAATGACCTAGGTGTGGTGTTGTTCAACAATATGCCTAAATATGCACTTTTTTCCAAGTTATGCACACTAAATAGGCACATCTAATTGGGGATCCTACCAATTAACTACAATAAGAACGAAGTTGAACAAATAGAAATCTAGCTAACAATTTGTAATCACATAAACGATAAGTTCATCACTCAATAGGTTCCATCAAAACCTTAGAAAAGGATTTAGCTACTCATGCTCAAAGAAACAATAATAATAATTTAATTCATAAATAAATACTTGATAAAAAAAGAGGAATGAGTTGAGAGAGTTCTCTCTTACTAATTGTCTTGCAAAAGTAGTGAAAAATAGAAAACTTGCCTCTTTTGGGCGGACTATAGGCTTATATAGAGGGTTTAGGTCACAAAAATTGAGTTTGTACAAAATTAGGACTAAAATATGCGGCTCCTTCCGCGGATCGTCCGCGGTCGCGAACAAACCGCGAACAGAGCAGTTCTCTGAATCTCTTGAAAAGTTCTGCGAGCAGGTTTTTCTGCGGTTCATCCGCGATCGCGAATGAACCGCAATTGTTCACCCTGTTCCGTTTGGAATTTGGAACAACTCAAAACATGAAAGTTGTAGCCCTTTGAGTTATCTCTCCAACCATATATTATAGAGCCAAAATGGAGTTCTGAGCTAAAGGTTATGTCCAATTTACTAGACAATGCGCAACATGCCTCATCGATTCTTCGCTTGTACTACACTTATCAAATTTGACCCCCGAACTCGATCCCGGCTTAATTCCTTGAGCTTTTACTCAGACTTCAAAGCTCCAAATCACTTAAATTCATTCCACAACATCCATATAGCTCGGAATCACACCTTCCCGGTTATTTTCAACATAAGTTCTTGACTTGTACCACACTTTGGCCTTTTTCACCATCTTTTGACTCCAAAACTTGCTCTTTTAGTCTTCATTAGCTCATTTGTACCTATAACACACTAAGAACACTAATAAAACCATTTTTCATCATAAACAATATCAAAACAACAATAAAGCGTGATTATTTAGGGCATAAATATAGTCAAATTCACCTATTATCAGCGTGAAAGGAGGCGTACTCAACTCTCGTTAGTTATATCCGATCCGACCCAATACATTAGTAATACAAGTTACATTTTATAGATTAAATAGGAATTATATATACGTATATATGTTATTCATGAATTGTGTATATACCATACATTTGTTATCCATTTTAATTTATGCAGAGGTTAATTCTTCTATTTCTTTTCAAAGGACACCACTTCTTTTTCCAAAGAATTGCACATCATTAATCTGAATTTATTGTGAAAGAGTTCTTCGATGTGCTGGATAGATAGAGATGGGATACTTATCATTCCTTTGAGTTGCTCCAACTTTTGTGGCTTTTTTGCATAAAATAATGATCTCAACCATCATATCATCACGCAACTCATATTAATTAGTACTTAGCTTTCAGCAAAGTACTTGTTTATTTTTTCCTAGCTTCTTATTTCTATTTTACAACAACAATAAAATATCCAGTACGATCCCAATAGGTGGGATCTAGGGAGGGTAGGTTGTACGCAAACTTTACCCCTTCCTAATGCATGTAGAGAGGCGTTTTTCAATAGATACTCGACTCAGGAAGGGTAAGAAGAAGGGGAAAGCAAGAAAGGAAGAAAGAAGGAAGCGAAAAGAAAAAAGGGAGAGATAAATGATAAGTAATATCAAATAATAGCAATAGGGAATATAACACCCGAGACGGACAAAACCACATAACGTAATCTAAGAATATGAAGGGACATGCATGCTACTAAGATAATCGGTGAACAACTAAAAACTACCCATTAACCTTCTGCCTTAATCCTCAACCTCCACGCCCTCCTCTCAAGGGTCATGTCCTCAATGATCTGAAGTAGCGTCATGTCCTGTCTAATCACCTCTCCCCAATACCTCTTAGGCCTAACTTGACCTCTCCTCAAACTCTTCATGGCCAACCTCTCACTCCTCCTAATAGGAGCATCAATACTTCTCCTCTTAACATGTCCGAACCATCTCAGTCTCGACTCCCGCATCTTGTCCTTCACAAGGGCTACTTTTACTCTATCCCCGATAACTTCATTCTTAATCCTATCTCTCCTACTACACCTACACATCTATCTCAACGTACTCATCTCTGCTACTCTCATCTTCTGCACGAGGGAGTTCTTGGCTGGCCAACATTCAGGCCCATACAACATAACCGGTCGAACCACCACTCTATAAAACTTACCTTTAAGTCTTGGCGGCACGTTCTTATCATATAAAACACCGGAAGCGAGCTTCCACTTCATCTATCCCGCTCTGGTGTGATGTGCGACATCTTCATCAATATCTCCATTACCTGGATAATAGACCCGAGATACTTAAAACTCGCTCTCTTGGGGATGAATTGAGCATCAAGTTTTACCTCTACGTCTGCCTCATGGGTCCCGTCACTGAATCTGCACTCCAAATATTATGTCTTGATTCTACTCAGTTTGAAACCTTTAGACTCCAAGGTCTGTATCTAAATCTCCAACCTCGCGTTAACTCTGTTTCGCGTCTCGTCAATCAGCATTATATCATCGGCAAATAGCATGCACCAAGGCACCTTCCCTTGGATGTGTCGCGACAATACATCCATCGCCAAGGCAAATAAAATGGGCTAAGAGCTGATCCTTGGTACAACCCCACCACCACAGGATATTGCTCCGAGTCACCACCCACAGTCCTCAGTCGTGACTTAGCATCATCATACATATCCTTAGTCACCCTAATGTACGCTGCCGGAACACTGCTAGCCTCCAAAAACCTCCGCAGGACCTTCCTCGGGACTTTATCATATGCTTTCTCAAGGTTAATAAATACCATATGAAAGTCCTTCTTCCTCTCCCTATACGTTTCCACTAATCACCTTACCAGATAGATCGCTTTCGTAGTCGAACGCCATGGCACGAATACAAATTGATTCTCAAAAATAGACACGCACCTCCTCATCCTGCCCCCCACCACCCTCTTCTAGGTCTTCATAGTGTGACTCAACAGCTTGATACCCCTATAATTGTTGCAATTTCGAATATCACCCTTGTTCTTATAAAGCGGAACCATCATACTCCACTTACATTATTCGCGCATCTTCTTCGTCTGAAAAATAATATTAAACAGCTCAATGAGCTACTCCAAACCTGCTCGCCCTGCGCTCTTCCAGAATCCCATCGGGATTTCGTCTGGCCCCGTCGCTGACATCTTATACATCACCCCTTCCACCTCCTCTACCGTAATCTACCTTCAGTACCCAAAATCCCGCCGACTCTCGGAGTGCTCCAACTCACCCATCACAATGTGTCTATCCCTATCCTCATTCAACACTTTATTGAAGTATGTCTGCCATCTTCTGCTAATAAGTGCCTCGCCCATCAATATTTTTCCATCCTCGTCCTTGATGCACTTGACTTTGTCTAAGTCGCGAGCTTTTTTCTCCCTCACCTTGACCAACCGGTACGACTTCTTGTCCCCGCCTTTGCTCCCGAGTTCCTCGTACAAACGAGAAAACGCCACATTCTGAGCCGTCGTGACTTTTAACTTTGCCTCTTTCTTTGCCTTTGTGTAACACTCCCGATAAACCCTTTTTTCCTCCTCATTTGTACTTTCTAGTAGCTTCAAATAAGCAGCTTTCTTAGCTTCCACTTTACCTTGAACCTCTCCATTCCACCACTAGCTCCCTTTATGACCTCCAGGAGCTCCCTTGATTACCCCTAAGACCTCTCTTGCAGCTACCCTAATGCAATTCGTAATTGCGAACCACATACTAGATGCGTCCCCGTACTCATCCATGCCCTCATAGCTAACAACTTCTCCCCTAAATCCTGAGTTGTCCTTGGTCAAGTTACCCGACTTTAACTTAGGTTGTCTGCACCCTGCCCTCTTCCTCCTACTTCTCTTTATCTCCAGGTCCATAACTAGGAGCCTATGTAGGGTCGTAAGGTGCTCACTTAGGATGAACTTGCAGTCAGTGCATAGACCTTTATCACATTTCCTACAGAGAAGATAATCAATCTGGGTCTTGCCCATTGAATTCTGGAAAGTGACCGGGTGCTCTTCCCTCTTTAGAAAACTCGAGTTAGCTATAACCAAATCAAAAGCTCTAGCAAAGTCCAACAATGAATTTCCTCCCTCATTCCTATCCCCAAATGTACGCTGCCGGAACACTGCTAGCCTCCAAAAACCTCCGCAGGACCTTCCTCGGGACTTTATCATATGCTTTCTCAAGGTTAATAAATACCATATGAAAGTCCTTCTTCCTCTCCCTATACGTTTCCACTAATCACCTTACCAGATAGATCGCTTTCGTAGTCGAACGCCATGGCACGAATACAAATTGATTCTCAAAAATAGACACGCACCTCCTCATCCTGCCCCCCACCACCCTCTTCTAGGTCTTCATAGTGTGACTCAACAGCTTGATACCCCTATAATTGTTGCAATTTCGAATATCACCCTTGTTCTTATAAAGCGGAACCATCATACTCCACTTACATTATTCGCGCATCTTCTTCGTCTGAAAAATAATATTAAACAGCTCAATGAGCTACTCCAAACCTGCTCGCCCTGCGCTCTTCCAGAATCCCATCGGGATTTCGTCTGGCCCCGTCGCTGACATCTTATACATCACCCCTTCCACCTCCTCTACCGTAATCTACCTTCAGTACCCAAAATCCCGCCGACTCTCGGAGTGCTCCAACTCACCCATCACAATGTGTCTATCCCTATCCTCATTCAACACTTTATTGAAGTATGTCTGCCATCTTCTGCTAATAAGTGCCTCGCCCATCAATATTTTTCCATCCTCGTCCTTGATGCACTTGACTTTGTCTAAGTCGCGAGCTTTTTTCTCCCTCACCTTGACCAACCGGTACGACTTCTTGTCCCCGCCTTTGCTCCCGAGTTCCTCGTACAAACGAGAAAACGCCACATTCTGAGCCGTCGTGACTTTTAACTTTGCCTCTTTCTTTGCCTTTGTGTAACACTCCCGATAAACCCTTTTTTCCTCCTCATTTGTACTTTCTAGTAGCTTCAAATAAGCAGCTTTCTTAGCTTCCACTTTACCTTGAACCTCTCCATTCCACCACTAGCTCCCTTTATGACCTCCAGGAGCTCCCTTGATTACCCCTAAGACCTCTCTTGCAGCTACCCTAATGCAATTCGTAATTGCGAACCACATACTAGATGCGTCCCCGTACTCATCCATGCCCTCATAGCTAACAACTTCTCCCCTAAATCCTGAGTTGTCCTTGGTCAAGTTACCCGACTTTAACTTAGGTTGTCTGCACCCTGCCCTCTTCCTCCTACTTCTCTTTATCTCCAGGTCCATAACTAGGAGCCTATGTAGGGTCGTAAGGTGCTCACTTAGGATGAACTTGCAGTCAGTGCATAGACCTTTATCACATTTCCTACAGAGAAGATAATCAATCTGGGTCTTGCCCATTGAATTCTGGAAAGTGACCGGGTGCTCTTCCCTCTTTAGAAAACTCGAGTTAGCTATAACCAAATCAAAAGCTCTAGCAAAGTCCAACAATGAATTTCCTCCCTCATTCCTATCCCCAAAATCGAACCCGCCATGCACATATCATAACCCCTAGCACTAGTCCAATATGGCCATTGAAATCTCCATCAATGAACAACTTCTGTGTGTGCGGAATACTACGCATCATCTCGTCCAAATCCTCCCATAATTGCTTCTTGACCTCCTGGTCCAGACCTACTTGAGGAGCGTATGCACTAATCATGTTTACAGTATACCCACCAGCTACTACCTTGATACTCATTAACCTATCATTACACTCCTAACCTCGACGACGAGCTCTCCGAGGTCCCTGACAACTGAAATACCTACCACATTCTTACCCCAGCACTTCCTGAGTACCATAATTTAAACCCTTCTACATCTCGTGCCCTAGTACCCTTCCATCTAGTCTCCTGAACACACACTATGTTGATTTTCCTCTTCTGAAGAATCTTACCTAACTCTATAGATTTTTCCGTCAACGTCCCAATGTTCCAAGACCCAACTCTCAGCCTAGAGACTTTCTTACTCCCCCCCCCCCCTTCCTACCCCCAACCCCACCCGAGGACATGACCACTCTCACATCGTTCACTACCGTCACAATAAGCAAAATGCATTAGGTAAACACTACCACTAAGAACAAGTAGCGGGAACAAAGGACTACAAACTACGAACCCGTGAGCAAAAAACAACTCAAAAGCGCTACTACGAGAACAGTAACGCGAGCAGACACTAAAATAATGAAGCTACCACGTCTAAGAAACTGTCCCTATGTAAGCACAAAATTAAAATGGATAGATGAAACCTTAAGCTTAAAACATTAATAGAAAAGACAGACAAACAGGTGAAAATTAAAATCTCTTTCCAGTTTTCAATCATAAATCGAATCTGCCACAACATGAGGATTTCTAGCTCCTCGTTGTTACACTTCAAGATGAGCCGCATCCAAGAGACACCTTGTGTTTACACCAAATCGAATAATTCAACGTTAATAATAAAGTGAGAATATGTCATATTGGGGAGGATATTGTGCACGTGACCTTACCCCTTCCTTGAAGGTAAACGGGTTGTTTCAGATAGACCCCTAACTCAAGAAAAGAGAAAAAAGAAAGAAATCAGTAGCTACGAGCCGTAACAACAAACCATTAAACATAACAAGAGAACTTTTAAACTTTCCATAAAGCTGGGTTCAAAGCACCTAGAGTTCAACCAAAAGTACACCATTACAAAAGTGGAAAATTCAGTTAATTAGAATAACCTGAGAAGTCCTTATCAAAAAATTAGAGTAACCATGAAGACATAACAGTAAAAGCCAAGGATGAATTGCCCGCCGGTGAGTTGAAACTTGAATCACCAGACAACTGTGAGTACATATAATCACATTTTCATGAAATGTCAGTACTCCTACTACTTTGCATGGAAACAGCCATGTGAGAGGATAAACTTGAGGCCCTGTGATCAAGCTGTTGCTGCTGGAAAATGACTCTATTATGCGCATCATCTTGTCGGATGCTCAAGAACGCAGAAGTTGGAGCTGCTTCGCGTGTAACCAAGTCCGGAGAAGAATTCGAGTTAATATGGTCATTTGGAATTGACTCTTGAACCTTCTTTGTGCTAAGAAAACGCCCTCCGGACCCTCTAACCCTCTTTACCGCATGAAGATGCCGTGACTCATGAAGATACGGCTGTATGCAGTCAACAAGGAAAATGGAAATAGATTAAGCCCAATACGACAACAATAACAACAACAACAAAACTTAATGTAATCCTACACAGCGGAGTTTGAAGAGGGTAATGTGTACACAGACCTTACCTTACCCCTGCCATGTGAAGGTTGATTAACCCCAATGTAGATTGAAAATTAGAAGTTATAGCAAGTTTAAGCTTAAAATAGTGGCTAAAAAAGAAGGCTTAAGATTATAATAGAAGAGACCATAGGTGGGGACTACACTACATGCTCAGTTGCATGATGTTAATTAGTCCAGTTTATGGTCACACTTGAGTTGCTTCAATATGTAAACATGGTACTAAAAACCTTTATCTCTTCCTAGTTAAACTAGATAGACATTATTGACCAGCTTGAGAAACTCCTAAACACACCACCTATGTTGTTCGGACTCTCCGAAATGTCGTTAGGTGCGTGACGATCCTCCAAAAGTTAGTGCAATTTTGGGGGATCCGACAGGTACTGCAGCATTTTAGATAGTCTGCAGACCATTGACATCTTAACCAGAAAACCTCTTCCAGAGAGGCAAAAACAAAACCTTCAAGTCAAGTACCAATGTGAAGAAACTCTTCAGTCTATCCCTTTTCCCCAGGTTGGTGTCTCAGCGTAGTGCGTTGGCAGAAAATCAATTCAGACAAACAGATTTGAACTTGCTTCACTACTAAAACATAGGAAAACACGAAATGTAACGTGTACCTTTCTAGCTTTGACAAGTTTGTTTTGAGCCTCAAGCTTAGCACGTATCTGTCTGCGCCTTAAGATCCCATGATACTGTTTTGCATTTACATAGATTGGTCCATCTTCTGCAAGATCGAGGGGTAGTGGGAGGCGGGCAGGTGCTATGCCCATCATTTGAGGCTGAATTGGTCAAACATCATAATTAAACTATAGAGAGACTAGCGGAGTCAAAAACACCTAGTGCTTCTCCTTCAGGCTAAAGGATGAAACATAACTTCAGTAAAATCAAACAACTTGAAGTTTTAAAACATCATTCACACAAGGATATAAAGATATTGAAAAATCAAGATTAATTGCGTTTTAATTGAGTACAGGTAAGATAAGAAAACAAGCCAATATGATGTCATTGCAAAAACATAAAAGAGTTAAAGTGTATTTAGCCTTCTCTCATGTTCATAAATCAAGACTTGATATGTCGAAAAGATTACAAATGTTAACGGATCACCTTTTATTTTATATGTCGGCAATCACGAAAAGTGAACTAGTAGGGAAAGAAGAAAAGAAACTGAGAAATAAGCAATACGAGAGGCAAAGACGACATTACAGTACTCACAAAAACATGAGGTCCATAAGCAGCATATAAGCCACTTAGATAGGGGTCGGAATAACCAAAAGGAGCATGGATCTGCAACATTAAACTTTGATATATTAGTTTAACACAAAAGTTAAAGCAAAATATAAACTTTGATATATTAGTTTAACACAAAAGTTAAAGCAAAATATCCTTGGATAGCAGGAACTTACAATTGCATGGGCCATCTCACTTTGTGAACAATCTGTGGGATATTCTGGATATCTAATAAAAGGATTAGTCTTGATTTGAGCTTGCTTATTCCTTTTGTAGCTCTCGTCGTGAACTGAGAAAAGCAAAACAAGTCGTAAGGTACTCCAGTGCTAATAGCAAATAAACTATCCGAGGAATAGTTAAATTCTGTTTAGAGACAATATGGTAGTAGAAGTGTCTGTAATATATATATCTTTATAAAGTTATCAATACTAAATTAAATTACTTTCTTATATAGCATTCAGCCATCGCCAGCACAAGTGAGTCACTATCTTATAAAAAGATCATGCTGTAAATGTAGTAACATTAAGCAAAGAACTTCTAAACAAATTGAGATGTGCTTTCACTCCTTACTGAAGTAGTACTAACAGCAGTCGTTATATGATTATAGTGAAATTGTAAAGTCCAAAAGACTCACTGAAGAGAGTTGTAAAGGTTAATAGCGTGCAAGTATATGTACCAGATCCAGAAGAAGCGCATTGATCTTGAGAACCTGTTTTCCCCAAAGCAGTCACTTCTAGCGGGGAGTTACTATTTGACTGCGTGGAGTATGAGTCGTCGCCTTGTAATTCCAAACCAAGAGACTTCATCTGCTGACAGGGCGGAGGTTGAAATACCACTTCTGAGGTTAAATTTTTCGATAGAGAATGTGAAGACTGTACTTCATTGGAACTCCACCAAGTTGAGCTATTGACAGCAAAATGAGGCACAAAGCAGGTAGAAGTTTGTTCTAAGCTTCTATTTGGTAAGGCTTGAGCTCGAACAGCCATTTGCTTACCCACACATAATTTTTCCTAGGCATAATCCGGTGGAACAACAAAGACGAGTAGCAGGCTGCACTATCGACCAAAAAATGAAAAAAGAAAAGCATAACATATTAAACTAAATAAAGAGCACTCATAACATAATAGAGCAACAACAACAACAACAAACCTAGCAAATCCTACGAGTGGGGTCTGAGGAGGGTAGTGTGTACTTCAGATCTTATCTCTACATTGAGGGTAAAAAGACTTTTTCCGATAGACCACCGGCTCAAGAAAAGATAAATAAAAAGCAGTAACAATAAGAAGATAATAAGGAAACAAGCAGAATAATCAAAATGTAGTAATAGAGATCTAACACTAATAGAATACGAGGCTACCTACTAATACTATTGGTATGGGGAAGACACACACTCGACTACCTACTAGCATTCTATTCTTAATTCTTGACCGCTATACATTCTTATCAAGGATCATGTCCTCAGTGGAAATGCCAAATCTTGCCTAATCACCTTTCCCCGGTACTTCCTAATAGAGGAGCAAGGCAAATAAATCAAATTGAACTTGATACTTTTTCTTGATCCCTTAAAATGACTACTTTAGTGCGTAAACATCATTAAAGTTCTAATACCATTTACAGTTGGTTTCTTAGCAACTCCATGATATCTATTCAAGCAACTTGCCCAGAATTTATTTCAATATTCAAACTCTCATGTAAATGCTAAGCAACTTCAAGCTATCAAACTTGAGGCATCAAATTTTCTAATAACTTCCAAAAGCTACATGCAATTTTATGCTCTCTCAAAAGAACACAAGATTTCTTCCTCTTTATTCAAATCGCCGTCAAAATAACATATTATTACAGGGCTACTATTGAGCTAACCTTAAGAGCCCAGCTTATAACTATAAACAGGGAAATTCAAGTTAAACCACAAATCAATATGAAAGTGGCCAAACATGCCGTACAAAGACTTGATTTTTTAACAAGACAATTTAATCATACTGGTACTAAGGTGGTTGAGGGGAGCTAGGAATAAAGAAGAGGGTAGGTTGTCATTTTGGGTACCAGGTTTACATGCAGCTTCTAACAATTAATAAGTAATCAATAACATAACAATAGCCCATCACCTACCAAATAACTGTCCTTTTTTAGTTTATAGAGCGAGCCTAAAGTTCCATCACACAGAACTACTTAACCATGCATTCAATTTTTTTTTTAAAGGTTTTTAGCATTGAATCCATTGTATTTTTAAAGTCACGGATTCATACCTACAATTTTAAGAAAATTTTTACACATAAATTTATATTTTACGCCAAAAGCACCGTGTTAAGATGAACCCGGCACTACCAATACACTGCATCCGCCTCTAATTACCATGCATCTTTAATACTCATTAATACAGCTCCAACCAACCATAAGTCCAATTAATGACAAATGACAAAAGAGAGAAAACCCTGAAAAAACAGAAAATGCCTGAAAACCTATATTTATTTTCTTTTTTTCCCGTGCGCTACCCCCCCCCCCCCCCAGGAAAACACAGCTTTACCAGAAGGAACAAGAACAGTAGCTGAGAAGAAAAGTCAAAGCAAATAGTAGATCTCTTTTACACATTCAAAATGCTATCTTGTTAAGTTTCTTGATATACCCAAAACAGACTACTATATAAACCTGAAGTCAAAACCCCAGTTAGTATCCAACCATAAACAGAATCACAGATTAAAATAAAGATAATAACTTTACCCATTATTTTCCCTTTACATGTGCATAACCATTAGCAGAATACTAACCACATGCATTAAATAAGCAGAAGTGGAGAACAAACAGAAAACATGACTAATAATAAGAGGAGAAGAAGAAAAACAAGTGTACGTATATAATAATCATCTCAGAACTTGAAGTATATAGGATAAATAAGTGGGAAAACTTTAGATTAAAGAAATGGAAAAATACCTTTAAATTTAGGAAAAAAAAGGGAAATAAACACAAGAATTGCCTGTTGGGATGAACTTAAGCATGTTCCCCTCCTTCAAACTCTCTCTCTATTAATGAGATAATATTAAAAAAAAAAAACATGTTGCTTCTGCTGTTTAAAAATTAAAAAGAAAATCCTAAATACTACCTAACACATAAATGGCATCATCAGTTTTCAAAATTTTAACCATTTCTGACTTCTTTCTTTTTTTAAAAGATAGACTGTTAATTGGCTCAGAGGCATGTTAAAAGTGTCGTAATTATAGTAGCATTTACTCTTTTTTGATATACGTACATAAGATACTTTTGAAAAACACAAATTAATTTTTTTTAAATTATATAAATAGATACTTATTTTGAATCAAAATAAAAAAATAAATTATTCACAGGAATAATTTAGTCTTTATCCACTGTGTTTAGCCGCCCTTTACTGTTCCAATGTAATTACTTCTGTCACGCGCTTAATCTTCATTTGCATGACCCTA
>JASVEL010012609.1:0-58141 GCA_032618575.1 Nicotiana noctiflora
TTGATCGGTAGGAATAACCTGAAACCTTCCTAGTTGACGTAATACACGGTGAGGGACATATGGTTGGACACTGCGGATCCCCATCAGAAGGATATAACACTCCTCGGCTGCCATATATATTACTTCAGTATCGGGTAACCACCCGAACGCCCATTCAATCCGATCGGCTTCTATTGAGCTCAGTCGTGCAAGCCATGCCTCGACGCCTTCAGGGAATACAGCACCCATCATTCGTTCTTCGAAACCCCTGATACAGTTTTTTCCGGTCAACCCATGGTTCATGTATTGTGTTCGGTGATGGAGGTGTTCTTGCATCCATAATTGGAGTAACAGATTGCAACCTTGGAAGAAATTGCCCCCTTCTCGGCATACAGTCAAGGCTCGATAGATTTCGGACAAAACCAAAGGGACCACCGTGCTGGTAGCCTTTTTGATTGCAACATCGGCTATTCCTACCAGACTTATCTCTATTTTCTTATCTTCGCGCGGACAAATCACAATCCCCAAGAATGTCGTTATGAATGCTAGAATTCGTCTGGCCTCCCACTTGGTTCTATTCCCTGCGTGAGTCAGTCCAAGGTTTGACTCTTCAAAACCCCGAGGAGCGCCGTACCGTTGATATAAGAATTGGAGATCGCAACACCCTTTCAGCAGATCATCATTTTTCACCTTCCGACTAATGCTCAGCAAATCCAGAAACCCATGTGGAGACACCGGTCTTGGTGAGAGCAGGTATTGCCCTCTTAATTTCCCATTTAATCCTGCATAGCCCGCAATTTCCTCTAATGTGGGCGTCAGTTCAAAGTCAACGAAACGGAACACATTGCGGGTCGGATCCCAGAAAGATACCAGTGCCTTGATGATGTCTTCCCTTGGCTCGATATTCAACAGATCAACCAAACCTCCCAAAATTCTCCCTACTACCTTTTTGTTATTGTCTTCCAAATCGTTCCACCATATACGGAGCTGCTGAGGGACCTCACTAAGGATTGAAAATGATTTATTCTGATTCGTGCTCATCCTGCACATTTATTAAGGTGATTTAAATAAGAAAAACAACTTTGTTTTGCCAAAAATAAAAAAATCAGTTTTGAATCACGGCCTTTCAACGTCTCGGGGACGAAGGCTTTTAAGGCCGTGGGGTAAATTGATCGAAATCAAAATTGACCCAAAGGTGGCCGTTTATACGAAATTAGCCTTCCGGCGTCCCTTTCGGGAACATTCGGCTATTTTTAAAAATAGCGTCACCGACTTATTTAGTACAAAAGTTAGTTTTGATTTTTCGGCCATTTTTCAAAAGGTGAAGTTGGACCCGATGGAGGTTGCCTACGTATCTCACATCCAATGAGAATCAAACCCACGTAGTTCGGTTTTGACGAAACAAACGACATTATTTATTTATTCATTTTACTAAAGGAAGACAAGTAAGCTATTTCTATCTTAAGAACAAAACATATTTTCCTTTCCTTTTTCTTTTTTTTTTTTTTTTTTTTTTTTTTTTTAAATCTCTAAAGCCGGTCAGCATGCAAGTCTATAACAGATAAATGCGCAAGACAAACAGGATGCAGCAGGATAGTCTGTTCATTTCAGGTCACCTGTCCTAGACGGACCCAACCCCTGTGTTGAGTCCCCTAAGCCAAATACGACATGATGCAAATAAACGTTTCCTACTAGGGATCCGGCATGAAGCTTTGTTATTCTAGGTTTAAAAACATGGGTTTATCTGTTCTAGACTTGGCTTACCCGAGCGGACAGCTCGAGCCGAGGAGGAGGCAGCAACCCGGGAATACAGAAGCTTCACCGGTTTTGCAACTTATCCAAACCTCGTTCTAAAATGGGAATCAGACACTATACAGAAAAGAAGTCACACGAAGTGCACCCTTCTTCATGATTTAGAAGACTCGGAGAGGAGATTGGTTCCGGCACAATTTATATGTACAGTTCACAAAATATCAAAGCAGTAAAAACAACATTTTGCACATTGATGCCAACATGTAAAAGAATCGGATAATAAAATATGCCAAATACAACAGTTATTCCGAGCTCGAATTCTAAAGATATCCCCAGCAGAGTCGCCAGAGCTGTCACACCTCTTTTTTACCGCACCGGCGAGGATGCAAAGAGTTTTTCCAATTAAAGGACAATCGAGATGGGATTTATTTTAATTATTTCAGAGTCGCCACTTGGGAGATTTATGGTGTCCCAAGTCACCGGTTAAATCCCGAATCGAGGAAAAGAATGACTCTATTTAACGGTCCGCGAACCAGAAATCCGGATAAGGAATTCTATTAACCGGGAGAAGGTATTAGGCATTCCCGAATTCCGTGGTTCTAGCACGGTCGCTCAACTGTCGTGTTTGGCTTATCTATCTGCTTTTTACAATTATGTACTTAGTGCAAGTTAATATCCCTTTACCGCTTTTATTATTGGTTATGATTTACGAAAGAGAAAGTTGCTTAAAAATATGCTTTCGAATCACGTCACATGAAATGCACCCGGATCCTCGACGTATTCTTATTCAACATTTCGGGGTTTGGATTTGGGTCGCATGAAATGCACACCCGTATTTAAGAAGATAGAACTAAAATATGCGCCCGGATCGACTACTTATTTACACTGTTGAGAAGGGCGTGATATTCGTTAAGAAAACGACGCATCTCAAAATCTAAGTATTTTATATGTACATTTATGAAGGCTGTGCGATTAGTGTAACTATTGGACGAGGCGCACCTTTGATTCAAATCTAAAGCGAACTACATCCCACTGCGTTTTACTTAGGAGTTGATTCCAAATTATTTAAAACTTGCTACGAACCACACCACGTGAAATGCGCCAGTGGTTCCTGACACGCTTTATTTACTCTTGCCCGAAATTGGGGTCGGGTCGCATGAAATGCACCCCCGACTCCTTTAATCTAATTACGTCATTCGGTTGAGTAATAACTCCCTAGCTAATCTTGCTTTTAACATAAGGTCTAACGTTAACAGAGTTAGAGATTACACACATGAGCAGAGAAGATTGAATAGAGATACAACAGACTAATTCAGGTTTACGTGCTTATCTAATGACAGTGTATCTTTGGTCTAGCTACACTTTTCCATAACCAAGACTAGCAATACAGACTTAATTAGAGAATAACAGAACGTAATTAAACATAAGAACTTTGGACGACTACATGATTCAACAGACTTCAAACATAAGCTTCAGGCTTCATTCTTTTCGAACCAAGGAATTACAATAACAGAGATGTGTACCTGGAATGCGGAAGAACAAAGATGAGTGAGCAATGGCAATGCAGCAACAGTAACAGGAGCAACCACAATAGGCCAGTAGCAACCAAAGTAAACCAACAGCCACACAAACGACTCAGCAGCAGCAACAATAACCAACCAAATAGCAACAACAATAATACACCAGTAGCAAACTCAACACAGCGGCAGCATACACAACTGAGATGTATACCAGCAGCAACAAAGACACAGCAACAACAACAATGGACTAACAGCAGCAACAATCAACCAGCAGCCACAACACTGGACCAGCAGCACCAAATGACCACAACAGCAACAACAATGGACCAAGCCAGCAAACACTAGATCAAGCCAGCAACACTCAATACACACGACCAACAACCAGTAACAAACAATGGACCAGCAGCAACAACAATCAACCAGGCAGCAACACTATAGACACTCAGCCATTCAACCCAACTAAAACAGTGGCCCAGCACCAACAACAACACAAGAACAACAGCAAACCAACGACCAAACACTCCAATGGCAAAGCACAACCAAAGCAGTAGCCAAAGAATGGCAAACAGGATTCCAGCAACTAACAAACGAAACAGTAACAAACAAGCCAATGGAACAGTACTTGTCTATCTTTGTATGTTTGGTTTCAATATTGTTTCTCCCCCCTGTTTTCTCAACTCTCAGCTCTTTCTATCTCTCTCTTTTATGGTTTTCGAAAAAATGTCTTTGCTGCCTATTTTTCTCTCCAGGTACTCCAGTGTTCTCTCCTTTCTCTAAGGCCTGTATCCCTTCTTATAGTCGACCAGCAGCTCCTAAGGTTACCCCCCTTTAACTGAATCCCCCAACCCATCATACTCCCTGCAAACCCATCATCCAATGTCCAGGTATGGACTAAAACATTAAACTAGTGATCACATGAGGCTTAGTGGGACACCCTGCTGTATGGCAGGTTCCACTAGCCTCTCTTATGGGCAGGGCATTTAAAAATTAATACTAATTAACCTATTAACTATAACCAATTAACCCCCTTAATCTGAATCAAACAGTAACAGGCCCCTAAACTAATGAATTGCATACAGGCATACTCTTACATGAACAATCACACAAATGAGTTAACTCGTTGACGACGCTAATCGAAATGAATACGCATTTAACCATATACGCAATCAAACAAATGCTACAGATGAATAATTGACCAAATAAAAGTCTTGGGAGATGAAGAGCAAAACGGCAAACTAAGGAAGAAACAAGAACAAGCAATTCACATGATTAACACATTGAGCATGAAGAAAGAAAAATGGAAATACCGCATAAGCCGCAATCAAAGCTTGAACGAACCCGGACCAATCTCGGATTTGACTCCCATTTGGATTTTGGAGTCTAACGGAACTTAATCGAAATGTTTTCAAATGAAAACATCTCCACTAAGGTCTATTAGACCCCAATTGGTTTCGCTTTTGGACCCCGAATCCCTAATTAGATTTCTAGGGTTCTTGAGGTTCGAATTGGGGTTTGAGGGGTTCTGGTCGGATTCGAATGAAACTAAGGGCGGTAGGCGTGTAAGGGAGGTCTAGAGGTGGTGTGGTGTAAAGTTGGTGGCCGGCGGCGTAGTTTGGGTTTGACTCGAATCTTTGAATGAAGATTCGAGACGTTTGGTGGTGATTCGAGGTTAGCGGAGGCCGGATTCGTAATGGGGGAGGTGAGGGGAAGATTTTGGTATTAGTTTGGTGGCCGTTGGCCTACCGGAACCGCCGTGAGGCGATTTCCGGCAGGCGGAGCACGGCGGAGGAGGGCGGCGTTATGCTGGGTCTTGAGAGCTTCTGAGAGACGAAGCGGGGGGGGGGGGTCTGAAAGGGGGGCGGGGTAAGGAATTAGGAATATATACTAAGCGTGGGATTGGATCTAGGCCGTTGGATCGATTTAGATCGACGGCTTGGATCCACCCACTTAACGAAACGATGTCGTTTGGGTAGGTCTTGGACCGGGCGGGTTTCTTCTTGTGTGGATATGGGTCGGGGCACAGGGGCGATTGGTGACCGTTGGATCAAATGATCTGAACGGCTCAGATCGATCCAAGGTGAGGGGGCTGATCCAGTGGTGTGGGCTGGACGGGTGAATCGTTTGGGCCAATCTTTTGGACTAAAACATGGCCCAATTCTGCTCTTTATGATGTATTATATGCATATATATATATATATATATATATATATATATATATATATATATATATATATATATATATATATATATATATATATATATATATATATATATATATATATATATATATATATATATATATACATATATTAACCTATAACACAACTATTTTTTACTACAATTATCCCACATAGCTACATATCACTCAAAAAATGTAAATCACATAAATATGCAAAACCTAATGTATATATTCTTTTTTTTGTATTTTATTAATAAACATGCGCACAAAAATGTAAATTTAAGATAAAATAACACAAAAATCACAAAAATCATGCCTAACACGAAACTATTTTTATTTTGAATTTTCTGGGAGTACTTCTCAGGTAAGGCAAAAATCACGTGCTCACACCCTCATCTTCCCACGAGTTCATGCACATCAAATACTTCAAAATCCAACCATGAATGACCCCTCAAATCCCTAGATTTAGGTCTCCAATTCCTAAGTCCTAACTTCTAATTTTTAAGTTTATTTTCCAAAATTTCCATGATTAAATAGGTAGAAATCACATTAAGATTGAGTATTAATTCCAAAATCCTTACCTCCAAGTGTTCCTCCTTGATTCCCTCTTCAATCCTCTCCAAAATCTCTAAAATTCAGAAAAATGGAGGAACTTAGGTTCAAAGTCGTGGAACATGCCTTTAAAAATTCTGCCCATCTATAAAATTTACATAATCGTGATCGCAGGAATACCATCACGATCGCGAAGCACAAATCTTCCTGTCCAATTTTTACCCTATGCGATCGCGAATATACTCACGCGACCGTGATGCACATGGTCTTACACATACGCGATCGCGAATGAACCCACGCGTTCATGATTCATCACCTGCACAACTCACACAATCACGACTCCAGATACACAAACACGATGAAAAACTTGGAGTGCCCCTTACCAAAGCTCTACGCGATCGCGAGCCTCCTTACGCGATCGCGAAGAAGGAAAACCTGCAGTAGAACTGAAGCCAAAATCTGCAACTTTTCAACATGCAATTTGATCCGTTTAATCACTCGAAACTCACTTGAGGCCCTCGGGACCTCAACCAAGCATGTCAATATATCCCAGAACCTCATTAAAACTTGGTACAAACTTCGGAGTGCTCAAAACAATATCAAAACACAAAATCATATCAGTTTCAAGCCTAAGAATTCCTAAAAATCTTTCAAATTTCGCTTTTGATCAAAACGTCTATCAAACAACGTCTGAATGACCTAAAATTTTGCATACATATCACTAATAACACAACGGACCTACTGCAACTATCATAATCCATTCCACCCCTCAAAATCTCACCTATCAACAGGAAAACGCCAAAATTTTATTTTTGCCAATTTAAACCTAAATCTACTCCGGGCCTCCAAAACACATTCCGATCATAATTCTAAGTCCCAAATCACCAAAAGGATCTAACCAAATCATAAAAATTCAAATTCGAGATCATATACTAACAAGTCAAAATTTGATCAAACTTTTCAAATCTTTAAGCTTCAACTGAGAAATGTTCTTCCAAATTCGTTCTGATTACCTTGAAAACCAAAACCGATGATTTACATAAGTCATAATACATCACACGGGGCTAGTCATGCCCGAAAACTGGCGAGCAAAGTGCAGAAACTTAAAACGACTGGTCGGGTCGTTACATAAAATAAGCTTAAAAGAATAGAAAATCGAGGGAAAATGAAAATTTCAAGTTTTCCCACCTTTACAATGGGACATTGTCTCATATTGGAAGAGAAAATATTTTTTGATGGGTATATATACAATTGCTCTTCTTTTAGCTCTTAAAGAGTTAAGAAGAAAGCAAGTCTCACGTCGTCATCATCATCGTCAACGTTGTCGCTCGCTCGGCTCGGCTTGACTTCAGCTTTGGCTTTGGTTTCAGCATTGGATTCAGATTCGGATTAACGAAATATTATTAAATATCCGTGTTTGTAACAAAAAATTAATAATCCAAATTATTTATTTCATTGACTCCACCCGCCCGTCCTTTTTTGTAACGGAAAACGTTTCCTCTGCTCCTTTTAATTTGCGTATATGACCATTCGTTTGAACTCAACACATTGTGGCTATAAGAAGTTGTCCATTCTCTTAGATTTTCATACGAATTTCTGACTTCTCTTCCTTTCTTTTGTATTATTTTAACTTGTAAAAAGTAACAATAAGTGTGAATTGCTACTAATCTTTGTGTTCGCTGAAATACGAGGTTTGAAGTACCACTATAGGAGTGTGTAATTTGTTCTATCTTGGGAGAAAATAATCCACAACTGTGGGTATTAAGAGGAGATTAAGTTCCTTAAGGAAATACTGTAAATTCAGTGGGCTCGGATTTAATTCTGTTTTTATTTTTTATTTCTATTTATACGTAATTTCAAATTCTCCAAAATTATTTTACAAATACATAATACTAATAATTTGATCATCAAAAATATTTATCTAAATGTAGCATCATTTAGGTCCATCAACTTGGCTAAAGCGTACGGCGCTCCCTTGGATTGGTTAATTTTATAGGTATGTAGGCTAAAGACTAGTAAATATATACTTTATACTTAATTTCAACCATATAGGTAAAAGAACTAAAATTTAAAATATCTTATCTTTTGGATGCATCGAATGTAAGTGGACATCTTAACCATTTTTAACAAATTTTGAAGTAGGTACACGAAGAACCAATGAATGAAATGCGCCGAATAACATAAACTAAGACACATTCTCAATTTGCGTTGCCACATATAATTCACACACATATTTTCTGGCTATTTGTTTTTCTCGGGTATATCAGGTATATCGAGTACATCGGAAACAGTTTCTCTACTTTTACGATATAGGTGTAAAGCTTAAGAATACACTACCTTCCCCGTGCTATATCGAATTTGTTATTGTTGCATACTTTCACGCTACTATATTATAATAGGTATCGCGTACATTATATATTGAGAAAGACGCACAGTCTACAACTTGCCCGATTGTCTGAGCTGCAAATTGGGAGTATATCCATATATAATGTTATTTGTAGTCACCATCATGAATCATGTTATAGTTCTAAATTAAGAAAGTTCATTATGCGGCATCCTATAAAGTACGATACTTTGATTGTTAATTATTATATTCATGGATAATAATACTCACTTTCTTGAGTGGAAGTATGCACATGACGCCAACAATGCAACTTGATTGATCAGAATTGGACCACGAGTTTAAGTTTTATGCATTTGATAGTGTTAAAAATTACACAATCTGCATGTCACTTATAAAATTTTAATTAAAAATAAGTTTTTATGATATTAATTGCTAATTAATAATTTGATAAAAATATAAGTGACTTACTATTAATTTTTATCACATACTCTCTCTATTCAATCTTAACTGTCTGATTTAACTCTTTACACGTTCATAAGAAAAATAATACATGCAAATATAGTTTACTAAGTTATCCTTGTATGGGTCAGAACCCTACTCTACGACATTCGACGAGGTTAACCTTTCTTCTCGACTAATGCAAGAATAATAAGTGATACGATCACTCTTAATTAAAGATACTTTTTATATCCGCCTAAAAGGTTATTAAGGTTACAACCTATCTGTGATATCAAAATAATAATTCCCTAATGTGAACCCAATCGTTAGAGGTCAACTTATGTAACTCACACCAATAAATACCAGAAGAAGAGGCAGAAAAGGGATTCCACTCTCTCCCTATGAGGGGCTCTAGAGATACAGAGCAAAATACAGAGTGAGAATCCAAGAACAAAAGCAGAAAGAGGGTAGATCGAACTAGACATGATTGTAAGGCTCTGAACCTCCCCATGTGGAGGCAGATCACTCTATTATCATGAATAAAGATCGCCATGTTTTCTGTTGTTAATATGGATATTTCTCATTATCTTTTCCTTTATCAGATTCGTGATATGTTACGACTTGCTATGATTGGCCCTTAACTTATATCTATTGTTTTGAATTCATAAAAGTGATCAACAACTTTTGAGTCAAACAATTTGGCGTCGTATGTGGGAATTTCCTAGGAAGATCGCGTAGCCATTCCTGAAATCAAAAGCAAAGGGAAAACATCGAGAAAGGGGAAAACGACCCAACCAGAGCAAATATGACTCACCTCGTTCGCATGCCAGAATTTAGGCCATATGCCTTCGCCAAATCCATTCAACCATAGTTGAAATCCGACTCGGGCTACGCGCCCTCGACTCAAAATAATCAACGATGTTCAACAACAGTTGAACTGGGACTCAGGCCATATGTCTTCGCCAAATTAATTCAACCATAGTTGAAATCCGACTCGGGCTACGCGCCCTCGACTCAAAATAATCAATAATATTTAGCAACAGTTGAACTGGGACTCAGGCCATGTGCCTTCGCCAAATCAATTCAACCATAGTTGAAATCCGACTCGGGCTACGCGCCCTCGACTCAAAATAATCAAAGATGTTCAACAACAGTTGAACTGGGACTCAGGCCATGTGCCTTCGCCAAATCAATTCAACCATAGTTGAAATTCGACTCGGGCAACGCGCCCTCGACTCAAAATAATCAACATGTTCAACAACAGTTGAACTGGGACTCAGGTCATGTGCCTTCGCCAAATCAATTCAACCATAGTTGAAATCCGACTCGGGCTACGCGCCCTCGACTCAAAATAATCAACGATATTCAACAACAGCTGAACTGGAACTCAGGCCATGTGACTTCGAAAAATCAATTCAAGCATAGTTGAAATCCGACTCGGGCTACGCGCCCTTGACTCAAAATAATCAACGATGTTCAACAACAATTGAACTGGGATTCAAGCCATGTGCCTTCGCCAAATCAATTCAACCATAGTTAAAATCCGACTCGGGCTACGCGCCCTCGACTCAAAATAATTAACAATATTCCAGAACAGTTGAACTAGGACTCAAGCCATGTGCCTTCGCCAAATCAATTGAGCCATAGTTGAAATCCGACTGGGGCTACGCGCCCTCGACTCAAAATAATCAACGATGTTCAACAATAATAGAACTGGGACTCAGGCCATGTGCCTTCGCCAAATCAATTCAACCATAGTTGAAATCCGACTCGGGCTACGTGCCCTCGACTCAAAATAATCATTGATGTCCAACAACAATTGAACTGGGACTCAGGCCATGTGCCTTCGCCAAATCAATTCAACCGTAGTTGAAATCCGTCTCGGGCTATGCGCCCTCGACTCAAAATAATCAACGATGTTCAACAACAGTTGAACTGGGACTCAGGCCATGTGCCTTCGCCAAATCAATTCAACCATAGTTGAAATCCGACTCGGGCCACGTGCCCTCGACTCAAAATAATCAACGATGTTCAACAACAATTGAACTGGGACTCAGTCCATATGCCTTCACCAAATCAATTCAACCATAGTTGAAATCCGACTCGGGCTACGCGCCCTCGACTAAAAATAATCAACGATGTTCAACAATAGTTGAACTGGGACTCATGCCATGTGCCTTCGCCAAATCAATTCAATCATAGTTGAAATTAGACTCGGGCTACGCGCCCTCGACTCAAAATAATCAACAATGTTCAACAACAGTTGAACTGGGACTCAGGCCATGTGCCTTCACCAAATCAATCCAACCATTGTTGAAACTCTACTCAGGCTACGTGCCCTCGATTCAGACATACTCCACTACGCTAAGCGACAGCTGAACCAAGATTCAAGCCATAAATCTTCGCCGGATAGTTCAACTACGGTTGAATTAAGATCTGGGTCATCTACCTCCACCGATAAACTGACGAATAAACTAAGGCATAGGGCGGATACCCTCGCCAACCGGGTAAACACGTCTGGCTCCTATTAGAGTAAAAGACGTGCAAGATTCGATGCCTGCTAAACCACCTGGTCGAGCTTTCGTTATCATGGGTAACAGTCCAATCGCACCAAGAACGGGATTATGATTGGAACAAACTGCCTTTGAGGAGACGCATCGCCACACCCAACTAAAAAAGGAGGGGGTTAGCCGCCAATATCCAAAAATCAGCCCCCCCCCAAGGCACAAGTGAAGTAAGCAGTAATTGAGCAATACAAAAAGGGGAACTCCCCCTTGTTCAAAGAACAATCGCGGGCCACGCCCGTCTATACTCATTCGAACATCGTCTGAAAGCAAAAAAAAAAAAAAAACACAACAACAAAAAATAATAATACAGCAACAACCACTAAAAGGGAGAAGAGACCACTCTTTTCACTCAGGACCATCCGCACTGTCGCCTGTTCCAGCTGTACCATCTCCTGCTATGGCCGCTTCGCCACCCGTTCCACCTACGCCATCACCCGCAATCTCCACACCGTTGCCAACCCCCGCCAGACTCCCACAATCACCATCATCAATACCAGGCGTTGCGGCATCAAAACCATATTCCACGTGAGCCTCCCGCACCCTCTGGCGTGCTCCCTCGAAAACCGCTTCGGAAATGATGCCGACCGCAAATAGATGTTTATACACATCCCGCTAGGCCTCAGCATAAACCCAAACCTCGCGGGAACCACCCGTAAAAGAGGACTGCTCCTGGATATGCCTATTCTCTTCCTCCCAAAGCGCGATTTGTCCCGCTGCATCTTGAGCACCCTGCTCTAGAACCCCGATCCGCTCTTCAAGACTGCCCTTCCTGAAGGCAGCATCAACTCTCACTAATGACAACTGAGATTTGTTAGCGCGGATAATTCCCTGCAATTCATCCGCCCGGGCCAAGGCCTCAACCAACCTCCGCTTTAAAGCGGTCACCTCTCCTTCCATTGCATCAACCTTCCCACTCCACTCTGAGGTAACTTCCGTCACCTTGGTTAAACATAAACGCTCACACTCTATCGAAGCCCTCCATCCAGCCTCGAGCTCATTATCCTTCCAATGCAACTGATCCTCTAAAGCTCTTATGCGACTAAGTGCTTGGTTCGCCTGCATCTCCCTCATCGCCAACTCTTCAACTAACGCCATGTTATGGGGATCAATCCCCATACGCTCGCTCAACTCCCTACACTTGTTTCAGTAGTGGCAGCACTTGTCAAGCACTGGCAAAAATACTCCGGACCGAATGTTGGCCCGACGAAGACTCTCCACCTACAACAAAAACGCCTACAAAATGAAGGACGGGGGGTCAGGCAGAAGATACAGAAGCTTGTAAAATGGGGGGAATAAATAGAAAGAAAATAAGTTGCCACCCCCGAATACGTACCCTCATCCCCATCACGGCTACTCTATTCATCAAACCAGCATCTGAACCCCCCCCCCCCACAATGATTCGTTCTCCACCGCAGAACACAACTGTCCAAATTGAGACACCAAACCCAAATTCAGCAGCAATAAATTCTCATTCAAAGGAATTTCAACAACACGCGGCCTCCCATCCGGGTAAACTGCCGCACTCGTGATCCCATCACGAAACATGCGAACGTCCTCGGAATCCAAGTGTGAATTGGATGTAGACCCATCTCCCACCGGCACCACCTCCATCGAAGGAGTACTCGAGCCGCCAATATTCGCAACCACACGAGAAGCTTCCCCCAACTCGACCATATGGGTCGAGGATTGAGCAGTTGGGGTGGCACTTCCCTCTCGACCCTCACGAGCTTGAACCTCATTTTCCCCCAGCCTGTCTTCAGGAGTGTGCACTGCGGCTGCACCCTCCCCCACCCCAGAAGGAGGGGAATCCACACTTATCACAATAGGAGGAACGGGTGCAGCCGCCACTAGAGGAGTCGGAGGAGAAATAATCATGCGCCTGATCAAAGGTCTCTCTTCCTCATCACACGAAGACGAGCCGTCTCGTGGGCGAACAGTCCCCGAAGGATCTTCGTCACGAAATAAAGGATGAGAAGGAGACGGCACCGTGGAAGACTCAACCGATGCAGCCCTAGGCACCCGACATGGTACGTGCGCTGCAAAAAACCAAGCAATCGCACCAGGCTGCCGAAACACTAGTTGAGGGGATCTGCCTCTGTACACTCTCCCTGCAACAAAGGACAAGGTCGGCCCAAGGATTTATTAAGCTCGAAACAAGCCAAATATGAAAAGCATAACTTCTTTCCCACAGCTGGCCCCCGACCATACTTCTCCCAAAAGGATATCCACGAGCGGGCTCCCTCAGTGTGCGAAACCACGGCTTCGAGCCATCCATGCAACCCAGCAAACAAAGCCGGCGGAAACATCTTGGCTATAAAAGCAATAACGAAAAAAATGATAATCTGAACATAAGGAGAGGAACGGAACACAATTTACCACTCAAAGGGATAACTCACGTCTGTAAGTCCAAGTCTCCGGGAATCCTGGAGAAGGCGCCACCAGGTGCTCGGTCTGAATATAGAATAACTGTTTGAACGGTCGAGGCTCAACCTCATCGTCTAAAGCAGCCGTCAACCCCTTCGAACAACGCGGGCTCATCCGAAGCATACTCCCCCGCACCCGCTGTGGAGCGTACAAAGCAAGTACATGTTGGAGCGTAACAGTCCTTCCGCACCTGCAGCCAAAACCTCCGTCGGTCGCTTCTGTGGCTCCGCACCTGCAGCCAAAACCTCGCAGGTGCGGTTACACCAGATATCAGCTGCTTCAGCTATTCTTCCCAACTACAATTCAATTTTTTAACCACCCGGAATCAACCCGAGGCACCTAGGACCCCATCCAATCATGCCAACCAGTCCCAAAATATAATGCGGACCTGCTCGAGGCCTCAAGTCACTTCAAACAACACCAAATTTACAAATCACACCCCAATCCGGATTTTATGAACTTTAGAACTTCAAACTTTTACATTTGATGCCAAAACCTATCAAATCACGTCCGATTGATCCCAAATTTTGCACACAAGTCATATTTGACATTACGGGCCTGCTCCAACTTCCAGAATTGGAATTTGACCCCGATATCAATAAGTCCACTTCCGGCCAAACTTCTCAAAAACCTTCAAATTTCTATATCTGACCAAATGACTCTGAAATGACCCACGGACCTCCAAATTCACTTTCGATCATGCTCCCAACACCAGAATCACCATATGGAGCTATTCCTAGGCTAAAAAAACCAAACGGACATTGATGTCACTGAATTGAACTTCAACCCAGACTTGTAAAATTTTCTCCCAAATGCTAACTTCCACAATAGGCACCAAAATGCTCCCAGGTAATCCAAAACCCGCTTCGG
Organism: Nicotiana noctiflora; assembly: GCA_032618575.1. Lineage (NCBI taxonomy): Eukaryota > Viridiplantae > Streptophyta > Magnoliopsida > Solanales > Solanaceae > Nicotiana > Nicotiana noctiflora. Next base: position 14,626 of record JASVEL010012609.1, read on the forward strand.
GCATACACCCAAGTCCAAATCATCATACGAACGTGCTAGAACCTTCACATCCCAATTTCTAGGACGTTTACTTAGAAATCAAATCTTAGTAAATTCTTTCAACTTTAAGCTTCCAAAATGAGAATTCTTTTTCCAAGTCAACTCCAAACTTCCCGAAATTCAATTTTGAACATACGTACAAGTCATAATACCTGAAGTGAAGCTGCTCATGGCCTCAAATTGCTGAACAACGCGCTATAGCTCAAAACGATCGATCGGGTCGTTATAAAAGCACTTCAAGCTTATCTGTTATTTACAACCAGCTAATCTAAATGGGCTCTAAGTAGAAAGCGACCTAAAGGTATAGAACGTATGGAGCTGGGGCGGGTCGATATAGTTGGAGGCCTAAGTGTAACTAAAATTAGAGGCCCAAATTTTTATATTCAATTTTTTAGTAATTATTTTTCAATCGATAATATAGCTAACCGATAAATCACTCTTGAGACTTTGTTAATCTTATACTTTTTTATTTTGAAAAACTTCTTTTCGTTGTGACAGTTGTTAGGTATTTGAAAAAAGAATCAAGTATTTTTTATATATTTAAGTATATCAATTAGAGTTTTATCTTCTATTTATACTACTTATTTAATAATAGATCAAGATATAAGTCTAAGCCGTCAATATTAGAGTCACTATTATGCTTTAGGATCATCAGAGGTTAATATATATTGTTTCCTTCAAATTATCATCATTTAGCAATCTCAATTTTCTAAAATAATATTTATAGATTTTAGTGCTCAGAATGTAAAAATTACAAACTGAAGGTTAGATCAAGTTTAAGAAACTTATAAAGATATGTTTACTTTATCCAAGAGAACTTCTTCATCCCTCAATAGTCAAATTAACTTCGCAACGACAAATTGTTAGTATAAAATACTTAAAAAAATTTAAGAAAAAATTAACACATAACCTATTTCTTTTAAAACTGGGCCCCTAAAAATTGGGAGCCTAAGGTATATACCTTATTTGCCAAGACTTTGAGTCGGCTGTGGTATGGAGGACAAGTAAAACTTGATCAGTTAATGAAATACCTTTATCTTCAACTGAATATTAGGAATTCCATCACTTTAATCATTGGTGAATATGTAAAAAACAAAGTTAATTTAAAAAAAAAAACATATCATAAATATTTAGAAAAGCTTCTATAATAACCTAATGTAGTATCTTAGATACTTATCTTTAAGAAATGACTAGATATTCTAGAGCCTTGGATATATAAGGAAGATATTAGTAGAAAATAATAAAATTGCCTAGATTAGTTTTGTATCTAGAACCATCTCAAGACAAGTATAAATAGGAGTGGTCTTGTTCATTTGTAACTAAGTTAAATCAACAAAGTTTTTTTCCATAACAAAGTTATCCTCTCCAAAATTTTCCTTCTCTTTTCAAAGCTTTCTCTTCTTTAGTTGAATCTTCGTATTTTAGTTAGTGATCTTGGGCTAGCAGAAGATCTTTAAATAATATTGTTCTTCTGCTATTCTTTACATGGTATCTGAGACATAGTTTTTTTCCTCCCAATTAAGGAGGATCTATAGTATTTCCATACTTTCCCTACGAAGTGACTCAAACCCAGGACCTAATGGCTGTGAGTGGAGCTACTTTACCAACTGTGCAAGCCTCACTTGTCAGAGACATAGTTTGGCTTCTAGATTTCAAGTTCGGGTTAGTGATGGATTCAACTAGTCTTTCTAAATAGATTTGAGTAGTCATACTAATGGACTAAGAATGAAAATATGGAACCAGTCCAACAACAAGGTATGGAAGACATGTGTGGAATCCTACATTATTGGTGAGGATTTATGGGAAGTCGTCAATAGAAGTAGTACAAATCTTTCTGCTGACAGATCAAAAAATAGCAATGCACACAAGAAGTAAAAGCAGATTAATGCTTTGAGTTTATCTTAAAGAGGTCTATATCTCCAATTTATTTTATCTTATTATAAGGTGTAAATCAGCTCATAAAATGTGGAGGGCCTTTGATCAGTTGTTCAACAAGAAGAATGAAGTTCGGCTACATATTATGGAGAATGAATTAGCTAACACCACTTAAGATAACCTCTCTATCGCCAAGTATCTTTTGAAGGTTAAAAATATATGATCAAAAATTTCTCTATTGAATTTGGACAAGGCTATCTTTGAAACGCGAATTAGAAGAATTATAATTTGTGGTTTAAAGACAAATTTTTTTTTTTACATCAATTTAAGGATGGGTTCCACAACCATCTTTAAAAGAATTTGAGAATTTATTGTCATCACAAGAGCTTCCAGCCAAACAGATAATTAGTATATCTTTCAAAGAATGGGAAGGAATGCTCTTGAGGCTGACAAGAGGAAATTTAAAAAACAATTAAGAGATAACATGCACTCTCGATCCCAAGCTATCACGAAAGAAGGGAGAGTCATCTAATAACGGTAAAAAATCTTTTAAAATATTACTTTGTGGCAATGTAGGACATATAAAAATATATTATGGAGTTAAAGAAAGCAATATGGCTCAAACCAAAGAAAACTACTGAAGATAAGAAGAAGACTCGGTAAAGTGCTTTGTAGCTGAGACTCGAGCAATAAATGCCATGACTTTCATAAATTTTTATAGACTAGATCATGAATTCAGAATGTAGGATCCATCTCACCGGATATCAATCCAAAATATTCACCTTCCGCACATGATGTCATTGTGAAAAATCTATAATATGATGATCAATGAGAAGAAACAAGATGTTATCACTCTCAAAGGTATTTTTCATGTTTCAGGTGTGAAAAAAATTATTTTTTATTGTAAATATTGTAGATGCTGGAAATTATTTTTGAGATTTAGCCAACTGATGTGAAGTTCCTCTGAAATATCAAGGTGCTCAAGTCAGATATCATTCACTATGGTAAGAGAGTAAATGATTTATATGTCTTATCTTCCACTAATTCTTGTGTTGAGAAGATGAATATTAACGATAACACACATCTTTGGCAAGCTAGATCGGACATTTTAGCATGGATAAACTAAAATAGATGGTAAATCTAGTAAAAAAGATTACCTAACTTAAGAAATTTTGGTGGAGGAGAGGTTTGTGAAGTATGTCAATATGGAAAGGCACATCGTCTTCCATTTGATAGATCCTTATTAAGTTGCAATGCCTCATAATAATTTGTTCACAGTGACTTGATTTAGCCAACTAGAACTCCTTCATTCTCTAAATATTCTTATATACTAATTTTCATTGATGATTTTACTATATTCAGTTGAGTTTACTTTGTCATTTCTCCTACTCCCACTTTGGGAAAGGAATTGCTAAAGTGCGGGCATGCTCAACTAAAAAGGAGAGGAAAGCTTCTTCACTTTCGGCAGGGGCGCGGACTCTTCAGAAGTTTTCAACAAATTTATAGAGCTCAAGAAAACAGTTGAAGGCAAGTTTAATTCAAGAATAAAGCGGGTGCAGACTGATAATATAGGTGAATTTACTTCTGAATAATTTCTCCTCTCTATCGTTAAAATGGTTTTAAAAGAGAGCTAACTTGTACTGAGACACCGCAAAAATATATTGTCCCAACGGAAGATTCGACACTCAACTAAGACATGTAAGAGTTGGCTTCATACCAAGAATTTACCTAGAGCCTTGTGAGCTGAAGATATGAAATGTGCAGTGTATAAATTTAATAGGATATTGCTTTCTCCAATCAATATGAAGTCTCCCTATGAATTAATATTTTGAGAAAAGCCTAGCATTAAACACCTTAGAATTTTTGGCTCTATTTATATGCTCATGTATCGGATTCCTAACGGAGCAAGTTGGATGATAAGACAAAAAAATGCATATTTCTTAGATATGACGAAAGAAGGGCTGCAAATACATGGATCCTAAAACTCATCTTTTAGTTATTTCAAAATATGTCATTTTCGATAAAGCCTCCTCGTACTATGGATTTGCGCAAGAAGGGGCAGATGTTAAACTCTTCAACCATGATGCCTCAAATCTGCCCATCACATCTGCTGCTTTAGATAATACAATTATTGAGGAGTTATGAGAAAAGAAGAGCCCGAGAACTTAACGACATCAAACTCATTAAAGAGATGATTCAAGTGTTTCAGGAATGCCAAAAATAACTATAGTCATTCCAACTCATTTCAAAAATGAAAATTTCGTCAACACATATTCATGTTTTATTTGCAGGACCAATTAAATAACCTTCGGTATTTGGGAAAGCAAGAAGAGTCAGGAAAATACTGTTGAGATCTTCACCAGGACATGTCCTAAAGCACCGTTTGAGTTCTTTTGTGACAAACTTGGGATAATTTTCAAAAAATTACTTTAAGGGAGAGTGTAAATATTTAGAAAATCTTCTATCTAGATATTCTAGAGCCTTGGATAGTTAAGGAAGATATTAGTAGAAAATAATAGAATTGTCCAGATTAGTTTTTGTCACGACCCGGATTTCCACCCTCGGGAGTCATGACGACGCCTACTCGTAAAAGTTAGGCAAGCCGAGTATTATAAATTCATTACCCTTTTTATTAAGCATGCTCAACAATTCAAAGTAATAAGTGATTAAACATCGGAATAAATTAAATAACCAGAAACGTGGAAGACGAAAACTTAATAATTTGACCAAACATTGCTATATGATTTGAAGTACAATACTACCTAAAATTTGGTGTCACAATTTTACAGACTATCTAAGAGTGCTACAAATAAAGGGTCTGAAGAATAAGTGTGGATTTTCTCAGAAATACATAGAAGAAGCAGTAGAGAGAGATAGAAAGAGACACCAAGACCTGCGAACACCTACAGAACTACCTCGGGTCGCATGAACTGACTGAATACGGCACCTCGTTGCAGTCCAAACGCTCCGGTATCAATATCCACACATAGTGCAGAGTGTAGTATCAGCACAACCGACCTCATGTGTGGGTATGTACCTAGCTCAACCTCGAGAAAATAGTTACGAGGCTAAGACCTGACTACCAAATAAATTTGTGCAGTTAAATCATATACATCGGAAAATAAAAGTAGATATTCACAGTTAAGATGGGGAGGAAAAGGCATGCTAAGGGGAGTACATATAACAAGAATACCAAAGGGGAATGTAAAGAAACCATAACTTAATTGTCAACCATAATGAGGAAAATAAACACAGTATTCACTTTTATTTCTATCTTGTTGCAGGCGTGCAACCCACTCCCATTTTATATGTCTCATTGCAGGCGTGCAGCCTGCTCCCATTCATATCTTACTATTTCAGGCATGCAACCCACTTCCATTTCACATGTTACCATTGCAGCCATGCAACTCGCTCCCATTTCATATATCGATACCAATCATAGAAGAATTCTGGCAAGGGAACAATAATATCACAACCATATCCCGGCAAAGGGAGCAATAATATAACAACAACATCCCAGCAAGGGAACAATAATGTATCAACAACATCCCGGCAATAGAGACAATATCATCAATAATAATATCCCGACAAGGGAACCAACAATGATAATCATCATTTTGGACATGGATAAATCACAACGGGGTCACATCAATTACAATTCCAGGCTCACGCGCATGCTTGACACTGACGTATAGATACTCGTCACCATTCCTATAAGTCGTACTCCACAATTAACACACAGTAAATACAACACAACTCCTAATCCCTCGAGCTACGGCTAGACCAAACACTTACCTCGATGACACGAACACAATTCAAGCCTCAACTATCGGTTTACCTATTGATTCCACCACCAATTCACTCGTGTTTAGCCACAAGTTACTTAACTATATCAATAAATGCTAAATGAATCAATTCTAATGCATAAAAATAGATTTTTAGAGTTTTTTCCAAAAAAGTCAAAAATCGACCCTAGGCCCGCATAGTCAAAACCCGAGGTTCAAACCAAAACCTCTTTACCCATTCACCCCGAGCCCAAATATATAATTGGTTTTGAAATTCAACCTCAATTTGTGTTCTAATCCCCAAATTTAAATATTCTTCGGTTTTGCCCAAAATTCTCCATTCCGCCATGAAAATCTAAGATTCTAGGATGAAATCTTGTAAAAAGAAAGAGTGCTTGAAAAATCACTTACTTGTGTTTTGGAGAAGAAAGAGTGCTTGAAAAATCGCCCCTTATGTTTTTAGATATCTGAAAATAGAAAAATAACTGAAAAGTCTCGTTTACATACCCCTCTCATACCCTTACAGCAGACCGCATAAAATGGATTGCGGTCGCTGAGCTCCACCACCGACAGCGAAATATCGAGCGTAGTCGCGGAAGCCCCCCCCCCCCCCATAGTTGTGAGAAACAACTGCGGACCACGAATCCTGATTTAGAGATTTGCAACTTCTCTGAACCCGCAACATATGTGTTCTAAGTCCAAATTCACTTCGTGATCTACCCAAAACTCACTTGAGCCCTCGGGGATCCTGACCAAACATGCACACCAACCTAAAAAAATATCATACGGACTTGCTCGTGCAATCAAATCACCAAAATAACATAAACAAGTATGAATTAAATCTCAAAACTCAATATTTTTCTCAAGAACACTTAAATGTTATTATTTCTCAACTAGACGTCCAAATCACATCAAATAAACTCCATTTTCCCCAAATTTTACATTTATCGTTTAAACATTATAACAAGTTTGTATACAATGGTTTCAATTTTTTTTATTTATAAATAATTCAGCAAAATAATTTCTTCTAAAAATTGATTTCTAAGGCTTGGAACCTCGGAATTCATTTTTGGGCATACGACCAAGTCCCATATTTTACTGCAGACCTCCCGAGATCATCGAAGCACAGATCCGAGTCTGTTTGCTCAAAATGTTCACCAAAGTCAACCATAATCAAATTTTAACTCTAAAAATTTTTATTTCTCATATTTTCACATAAAAGCTTTTCGGGTATACGTCTGTATCATGCACCCAAATCGAGATGAGGTAAAAGAATGATTTTAAGGCATCAGAACACAGAATTTACTTATAAACCAAGTGATGAGCTTTTTTGGGGTCATCACAATTTTGTATCTAAAACCTTTCATAGACAAATATAAATATAAGTGATCTTGGTCATTCGTAACTAAGCCAAATCAGCAAAGTCTTGTTCTATAACAAAGTTATCCTCTTTTACAAATTAACCATTATTGGCACCTTCAAGCTATGGAGGTAAGAAGGAAAAATAAAATGCACAATACTTTTTCTTGTAGTTTTCTTTCCATTTTACTACATTTAAGATTACCCCTATGCCTCAAATGTTATTTCTAAACTTTCCCTAGGTCGTTGAGTAATATTAGTAAAATATGGCTTCAGAAAACAGAAAAACCAAAAGACAAAATCGAGATTGAGCATATTTGTGCAAGGGAAGAAGAAGAGGGAAAGCAGCGGTAGAAGAAGAATGAGGGATACGACAAAAATGAAAGCATTGAGATCTGGGTTAGTAGTAATTGGAGCTGTTGCATTTGGTTACCTGAATTTGCAGCTAATGTTCAAGCCCTTTCTTGAGAAAACACAGTCGCAACAACCTCTCCTCCACTCTGAATCATCCCAACAACAACAACAACAATCTGAGTCAGACCAAAGCTTATGACTATTTCATTTTAACTTGTTCTTATAATGCTTTTGCTATTTTTCTTGATCCCGTGTGGAAAAACTGGTTCAATTTTTATATTTTTCAGCCATGTAGCTCGTCTCTAATAATTCATTGTTAAAGTTATAGTGTCAACTCACTATTATCCATAGTATGTAGCTTAACCCAATGATTTTTAACTAGGTCTGTGACAAAGTAGAAGTAAGGAATACAAACGAGGGGATTAAAAGGATACTAGAGTATCAATCCTAGGGCTTGAACCTGTGAAATAAAGCAATTTTTAAAACCCCTTTGCGAGTACACTGGAATCTTTCCTTTTGTCAAGGGGATTCAATTGTTCACATTTAATAAAAAAAGTTGTTTTTGCCCTATTGTGCAATGTAATTTTCCGGCCAAGGGGATTCAATTGAACCCCTTGACAGACACGTAGCTCCATTCGTGGTTTGTCCGATCAAATGGTGAGTTCAGTATTTTAAGTCAGTGGATGGAGTAGCAATGCGTCTACCGCTTCAATGGCAGTAGGTGCATCTGCACAACGCGGCTGTCCTGGTAAATCGTCCCATTTTTGTGTCGAAAGCTCCTTATTGGATTAAAGTCTTTCTCATAGAAGTCTGAATTTAAAACTTATTTTAAAGTAGAAAGGAAAAAAATGTTGTCTTTTGAGGTGGACAAAGGTGCATCATGCTAATAAAGGATAGGAGGTTAATCTTTCTCTAGCTTTTCATTTGTTCCAATTTGTGTGGTAGGAGTATTTGATATTGTAATTAAAGCTGCAGTGCTGGTTGTGTGTTTAGAATTAGAAGTGAGTGGGGATTGGGAAGTCAGGTCTTAGTAAACATAATTTGGCTTGGGATAGAGAGTTGGAAATGGGGACTCTTTGTTATTTGATTATTTCTATGGACTGTATCTAATAGTAGCCCCATGTTTTGGTTAGTGGTTAAACTACTGATTCTCTTTTCGGCAATTTTAACCAATTTTAGCTTCAACTCCTTATTCTATTTCAAGAGCTAAGGAGTCAATGGCACTTTGTATTAGGTGTAAGAGGTGACATGAGAATGATCATTGACTTCTTGAGCTGCTAATCTGCTATACAAATAGTTTTGGTTACTTAATTGTTGATCTTCTTATGCTATGTTCTCAAACTGACAGAAGCTCTAACTGAAGCAGAGGAAATTTTGTTTCAAGTAGGCAGTAGCTGCTAGATGAGTAAGGTGCCTAGGTGTCTTTATTTCATTTCAATAGTGGCCTTTTATGGCAGTGTCTTGTTTGTTATTGTGTAACAGTGTTGGAGAACATAGGTTTAGAGGTTTACTTTAAGCAATAGGTGCTATCTGTGTGAAGAAGTTTTGGAATCAGTCAACCATCTGCCCTTTCGTTGTAAAATTGCAAAGCAGTGCTAGGAGCTATTCTTGAACCTTTGTGGAGTTACTTGGTTTATGCCTTCAAGCATTAGAAATCTACTGGCTAGCTAGCAAGGACAGAAGATAAGAAAGGATATGAGGCAGATTTGGAGAACTATCCCATATGCATATTTTGGACCGTCTACAGTGGGAGGAACAATGTTTGTTTTGAAAATAAAAGAAATCAGATTTCTAGAATCAAAAACTCTTTTCTGCATAACTTGTTTTTTGGTGTAAGAGGTGTCTATTAGAAAACATGGAATTTCGGATTTGCTAGGGAATATGTAATTGGAGGTTTCTGTAGGTCCTTTTATGTAATTTTTGTACCATCTTGGTACTTTTATCAATAAATCTTTTCCTTATAAAAAATGACATAGAAGGTTATAGCGTAGAAAATTTTGACGAGACACTGATTGAGTTTTTGTATTTGTGTTGGAGGAAGACATCTTAGATAGGGTGAGGCGGGGTTGGATTAGGTTGATCTTAGATAGCTTGTAGTTTATGTTGAATTCACACTATCCTTGTTGTTTATCTTAGCCCCAGGCCTTAGTTACTGGTTATTGTTATTGCATGTCATTTATGTTTTGGTTGTTATGCTTGTGGTACTATTACGGTTTCTACTGGAGTTACTAACGAATTGTCTCCTTCCTTCTTCTTTTTTCTGGAGGGTCTATAAAAAACAACCTCTCCGCCCTATCGGGGTAGGGCTAAGGTCTGAGTTAGGAGTCCATTGTGAGAGCTTGGCTGGAATTTTCAACAATACATATTACAACAACAACAAAAAATCCAGTATATTTGCACAAGTGTGGTCTGGGGAGGATAGTGTGTACGTAGACCTTATCCCTACCTTGAGGCTGTTTCCAATAGACTATCGGCTCAAGGAAAGGCTATTTTCAGCAATACATATTTTCTCATAAAACCTTGTGTGAAGTTCAACTACTGGTTTGACATATTGTTGGAGAAAAAACTTCTCCCATTGACCAACTTCAACCATTTCCACTTACTTAATAACCAGGACTTATGTGTTTGAAGCGTTGCCACCTACCAAAATATGTATCGGAAAACAAGGACCTGAATGGAGAATCGGAGATGCAATTGTTTGGGTTGTAAGATTCTGAAGTATCTGCAGGATTTGGAATTGAATGTTGATCAGACTTTCATTTATTGGTGTGTATTCTGCATAGAGCCAGGAGAAGAACTGAATCATCCTTGCTACATGTTCACATCGTGATATAGCTGCCTGTAGTCAGGGCGATATTAGAATGATCATTTATTACTTTGAAAGAGCTCCTTGTCGAAGTGTTTTGGTTCCTTGATTGTTCACTTCTTTCTATAAGTTCTTAAATAAATTAAAGGTTCAACTGAAACAGAGCAAATTAGTGATTTCAATACCTACTAGAGTAGTACAGTGCCTAGGTGTCTTCATTTTTCTTCTGTAGTGGCCTTTTGATGGCTGTATCATGGTGAGAAATAGAGGCTTGGAGGGATAGTAGAAATTTTTAAGGAGAAACCGATCTTAACTATTTATCTCACTTGAAGGAAGATAAAAAATGCAGCAGCTCACCCTCGGAGAACTTCTGGACTGTGGCTCATTGGTAAGATCGCAGTTCGTGATATGTGGGTTAGGTGCATGTCATGAGTTCGATCCTTATTGCAGACAAAATTCAAGTATTTAAGCGGAGAAGGATAGAGGCGCAGGTCCATTATCCACTGAGTTTTGAACCGTGCCCGAACTGGCCCATGGGATTTCTCTGTTATTAAAGAAAAAGAAGTATCTAACCCTTGGAGAAGCATAGGATGGTTATTACTATGAGATTTCAGGTGGAGCGTTCATAGAATATATATTTTCTTGTAGGAGCTAATAAGAGGAAGTTTTACATATTATTGGGAGGAACTTCTCCTAAAGACCACCTTGAACAATTTCCATGTAGTTAGTATAGGACTAATGCATCAGACATGGGGGCAACAACTACTACTACCCAGTATATTCCCACAAAGTGGTGTCTGGGGAGGGTAATAGGTACACATGCCTTACTTCTACCGGAAAGGGCAGAGAGGCTATTTCCAAATCTCACCTAGCCCCGGGAATGAAGTACGAAAAATTCTAGAAGCTCCTATCCTACAACCCTGATACTAGAACTATCAAGGGCCATATCCTCGGAAATCCGCATCAAACACGGGGACCTGAATGGAAAATTGTAGATGCAGTTGTTTGGGTTAGTAAGGATTTTGATTTAGATGCTAATCATGAGTTTCTTTTGAAGATGAACAAAGCAAAAATTAAGTTGGGGTATTGGACATAAGCTGGTTGGAGTATGCAAAGTTTGTAGTTAGCAGCATAGAAAGCATTTTTAACATCAGATGGCTCAATTTCACAAATACAAATAAAGAGAGGGAGATTTTGCTTGCTCGGCGTGGTGTATATTCTGCTTTAGAGTCAGGATAAAAACTGAATCAACCATATAACACTTAGATGAGTTGTGTAGAAAAACATATAATGATGAAAGTGGCACTCATCTAACAGGCATGGGACCCCTGTGTAACCACAATGTCTAAGTTTGGATGAATGAGGGCCCTAATCCTCCTCATCCAAAATCATGGACTCTTGCTCTGCTATCTTGGACATCATTATGTTTATTGGCTATCTACTACGTACTACTTTGTTAACAATGCATACATCTCACTTAATTGCAAGGGTACATTTGTATTTGTATGTAGAAACATGCTTTGAATTCTTGGTAGACTTTTTAAGATTTGGTGAATTTTTTTTTATTTGGATCGTCGTTGGCAAACTTTTAGTTTGCTTTGACATAATTCCATTTGTTGTAAATATGGAAGAACAACGAAAGAGTTCTTTAAGTAATAGACCTTAGGTGCCACCCCACGATAACCCGAATGGATCCAACCTAATACAAAAATGCCTTGCTTTAAACCACCAAATTATGCATGAGTAGCTTAGAGGCAGATCTATAATGCCACACTTGTGCATTCCTTACTTTCAATTTAAACTACTCACTATTTTCAATTTGAATTACTGTCGGGCCTCTCTATAATATTATCTCTATATAATAACACTTCACTATAAAAGTCAAACTTTTTCGGAATCAAATTTCGTTTTATGTTATAATATATTTTCTCTATAACAGTACTTTGCTATAACATCCAAAAATATTTGGAACAAACGAAGCTATTATAAAGAAGTTTGATTGTATATGTTACTTATATCTATCATATATGCAATGATGCACATATGGAGACATCTAATTTTGGCACGACCACTATATTTTTTATACAGGAAACTGAACTATACGTTATAACATAAAATATATTGACTCAACATCCAATTTCAGGAGGTAACAACTCGAGATTAAAGACTATTGAACATTCACGGTTTAAAAATCCTATGCATTTGATGTATTATTCACCACTAACTTAAAATCTTGAATATGATTGTGGTTTGACCTTTTCATCCACACTTGCTAGCAGAAGCGTATATGTACTGGATTGGTCCGTTTTATCAAGGCAAATCAAGTCAACTATATCGGTTTGAATTGTTTTGGCTTTGTCGGTTTTTCGGTTTTCTTGTTTTTATTTTGTTACATTAGTATTATTTAAATCTTACTTTGTTAATATTGTAGATAAAGTTTTGATCAGTGCATATATGTTTAGTAAAATTTGAAAAACTAACAAACTTATGATCTATTAATATATTCTTATGGGAGCATTTTTTTAGCAGCATATGATAGTTATTTTCTTAGTTGTCTAACAATAATCTTGATGTATGTTTTTAAGGTCAACTGAATTTAATAATTATACATAAAAATCAATATGAAACCTAAATAACAATATATATTAATATTTTTGAAATATCATTTTAAATTCGAAAAAGATATAAGAATTTAAGTGATAATACATCCATTATCTAAAATAAATAAAAATGGGTGCACTTCATAGTTCTATTAAATCTGACATCTCATGAGAGGATCCCAAATATTTCTAGATGTTTTTTAAAGAAAATTCTATATAAAGTCTTAAAAGTATATATAAAAATTATATATTTATATGTCGGTTTGGTTTGAGTTTTTTTACGTACTCAATACCAAACCAAATCAAATAATCAAATACAATCAATTTTTTTAATCGATTTGGTTTGACTTTTCGATTTGGTACAAGTTTGCGCGATTTGAACAGCCTGCGATCCTAGTTAGCAGCTTAATAGTGTCATTGCAGAAACTGATGAATGATGAATGAGTAGAACATAATAATATTGAAGATCAAAAGAAAAAGATAGTGCTTTAGTTTCTTTAACTTTACTTCAAGATGGCGTTCGCCGACGTAACATCACAAATTCCTTTCTCATCACTATAAAACCTTATAACTCCACATTTGTAATTCAAAAAAACTGTCGGTTGAAGCATTTGGTTAAAAAAAAATTATTTCTGTAGAAATCAAGGCTGATGAGATGTAAAGTTCCCTTGGGATGCAACTCAGAACTTTCCATGAAATAGTCTTAAATGATTAATTTTTTAAGGAAATAATAATAGACATACCAAGTATTTTGTTTAAAAAATGTATGTCTTGAGAGACCTTGGCCAATGCAAATCTATAGTAAACACTGACAATGAAGTCAACTTAGAACTTTCCTTGAAATATACCTAAATGATTTTAGTAATATATATTAGACATTTTTAGTCAAATGAATAGTCAATATTGCGAGACCTTGGCCATTACAAATCTAATCAAACACACGCTTTAGCACTGAATTAGCAAGAGAAAAAGGGAAATCTCATTACTTGTAGTATTTAACTAAGACTAGACATTATACACAACTGATACGTTATGTTGTTCAGAATTTAATTAGTTGGATATTAATGTGAAATGTGAGTCAACACTTGAAAATCCTCATAGATTAATGTGGTATAATTCTATCTTGGGAATTATAAATTTATTTATTCTCTTCCCTTGTTCTCTATTTGTTTAAGTTGGCGCCCTGTTTGAAAGTTTAAAAATTTGTCTTTCATTCTCTTTATTTTTTTGTTTTAAAATCCGAACTTTGATCAAGAGGGTACTATATATCACCTTAATTACTGTATTCGTTTCAAAGTTCCATTAGTAAATTGTTGCATTAATACAAATATGATTGTGTTATATCATTTTTATCGATAAATATAAAAATTAATCTGGAAAATTATAACTATTTCATATAACTAACTGTTGAAAAAAAAAACAAGACTTAGATGATCACTTGGAGCAAGATGTCAATTTCATGTTGTATTCTTAGTTCTTGCTCCAATATTTATGTACATGCATAGAGTTTGTGAGATAGAAATGACAAGCAAATTAAATATTACGTGAAATATAAATGACAATGAATTGGCACTGAAAATTTTAACAGCTGGGATTAAATTGGACATGTGTTATCAACTTAAAAGCCCTAATTAAAACATTTTTGGATAGCATATATATAGCCGTGTCTCATGCCGTCAGCAACACATATGAACGTTTGTTTCTCTTTCCCGCTCGTGGCACCATTTAATTTGGGACCCATTTTTCTTCAAATCACTGAATAATTCCAGCTAATGATTATAGTTAATTACAAACATTTAGCTAGCTAATGACAGATTTGAAACTGATTATGTGTTATTATTCCCTTCTGTCTACAATAAGTGACCAAGTTGATTTAGGCACACCCATTAAGGAAATATTAAATTCTATACGAAAATAGTTTGTGCGGCTAAACTATCCTTTATTAAATGTTGCATCATAGTTATAATAATACTTACCTCTATTCTCATATATGAGGAGTAAACAACTTTTTAGGGATATGTACATAAGGATAATTTTAGAAAAATAAAATGAATTTTTTCTTGATTATATAAATGACACTTATTTTGATAAAAAAATAAATTGGTCACCTATTGTGGACTAGATGGAGCAGTTTTCATTGGTAGTAGGAGTATAATATTGAATGACGGACACCAACTATGTGATTGATAATTATTAGGGGCGATCCAACGAATTTTGTGGCCTTAAGCCAAACTTTATGAAGGGTCTTACTTTTTTTTTTAGAAATAAACTATTATTTTTTATTTAAAGTCTGTTTTCTTAACTTCTTTAAGCAAAGCTATTAATAAATTTCTTATACTCAATTTCTCCTAATAAGTCTATTTCAATTGACAATATAGCCAATTTATTTAACCCCATATGAGATATAGTTGATCTTAGACAAGATTTTATCAATTTTACTTTTGAAAAACTTCTTTCCCTGAAACAATGGTAACAGTTATTAACATTATTCTATAAGAAATATAGGCATCTGGAAAAGAATCAAATTTTCATAGTTGATAGATTATATCAATTAAATTGTTATCTTCTAGTTGTAGTATTAGATTTTCCTTAACACTTTTAGTTCAGAAAATAAATTTAAACTATCAATATCGGATTGATTATTATGGTTTAAGAAATATTCAAGATTACGATAATATTTTTTCAAATTTTCATCTTCTAGTGATCTCAGGTCTACCGCTAAATAGAAAATCAAAAATATTTTCATATGCTTCGGATTGTTCAAATGTATTTTAAAGTGAGAAAATAGCCTTGTCTACTATGTATAAAGAGCAACCCACTCTTAAAGACTCTTCTAAAGATTTTGAAATTTAATTTTCAACATTCTCATCAAATTGTTTTTCCTATATATCACACGCTTCTTACAAAATTCGGGCTCGATCATTTCAAATGCAATTTCTTTGGTAGAAATTATAACAATTGCAAATTCTTCTTCTTTATATTTGTTGAAGAACGAAATCACCTTTTCATCACATGATTTTTTCTTAAACTTATATATAGCCTATAATTAGGTGTACAAAAAATGGGGCCCACATACATGTAAGGCCTAAGCAGTTACTTTACCTGCTTTTGGAAAGCCCCTAACAATTATAACTTGTTTGGCTAAGCTTCTTTTAGGCCAATTTTTTTTTTTGTTTGTAAAAAACGTATATTTTTTTCAAAAATTAAGGCGATTCACCAAATTTTTAGAAGAAAAAAAATACTTTTGAGTAGAACAGAAGTAGTGTTTGAATAAACAGAAAAAATAGCTTTTTCTCGAAAGTGTTATAAATATAGTTTTATTTAAGGTGAATGTCTATATTTTAGAGAGATTTTAGGAATTTTACTTCGTGGCTAAGTCACTATTTTCCTATAAATAAAGGGGTCTTATTCCGCAATGCAATAAAAATCCCTCTCTCACTTTCTTTGCAAATTCTTCTTTATTATTTTATTACATGTTATCAACACGATACCCTAGCTAATTATTGATTAGAAGCTTTAGGATTGAGCATAATAATTGTCAATTGTTCCATGAACTTCCTTTATGATTAAATTCTAGATTTAAGGTAAGTATTTTACTTTATTTTTCTCTTTAAAATTCTTAAATTTCTAAAATTTGCTTTTAAATACAGACAAATACAATAAAATTTTGATTATAATTCTAATAGAGTTTGTAAAAAATTATAATAATCCAAAGTGGTAAAATTTCTATGTTTTGTCATGATCAATTCATGTATGATTATGTAGCACAAAAAGTGAAAACTCATCCCATTGAATTTGTTCCATTCTCATTCCCTTAAGAAAATATGTTAGCAATATGTGATAAGTCTGAAAGAAGACAAAATTATTACCATGAAGGTAAAGAATGTTGACATGGCAATAGACGGTATTATAATCGTCATCATTGTGGTAATGAGAACAATAAGAGTTCTTAAAATAATCCTTCACTCTGTGAAAGTAATGTTTGTCATCAATTTAACATGGATTTTGTAAAGCACATAAATATGGTACATTCATAATATGAATGTGATAACATGTAATTTATGAATACGTATTCATTATCGGAAGAATTTGAACGTACAAATGGTAGTGAATATGCCACACTCACCTCTAGAAAGAGGTTTGAAATAAAATAAAAAAATAATATCATGGCATGAGTGGTCATTGATCACATACCTATTGTGATTAGCCAAAATATTATGGCAATGCGATTATTATATTCAAAAGTAATAGAAGCAACATATCTTACCTAGAATGTTTTTGACCATGACTGTAATAGTATAACTTTTCCTTGAAAGAGATATTCATGACCGTTGATGAATATGTGGTAGTACCAAATTAATTGAGAGCTCTAGAAGAGCCAATTATTACTATTTTGGAGGAATAAAATTGATTATCAATAAGGCATTGTGTTGTAGTAAGTATGAAAGAAACTTAATTGAGCTTCTAAAGTATTCGTGAAAGCGGTTGGTTAAATTGAAACTATAAATAAAGAAAAGATTTAATATCTTTTATTACTACAACTTGTAACAGAGTAATATATATGTGAAAAGATACACGCTTTATTCTCTAGTTTGTACTACAAAAATAAAAGAATACCACAATAAAGTGGATATTTATTATAAAAACTCACATCATAATAAACCTGGAGTATTTTTATAATTGCACACGACATGGTGTAAACCTAAAGTTTATCAATATTGATAATCTATTCAGCGGATACAATTGGTTTAGCCATGTTAATTTAAATATGATGTGCAAAAGTAAAACAGAATTCACATGGGTAAATATTAAAGAACTACAAAGTTCTTTATGAATTCTCTTACGTTGTTTGTTCTCATTGACTAATAGACCAACTAAAATTGGGATTGATATCAAAGGTGAATATGGGCCCACTCATCTGCCATGTATATCACATAAGATGTATCTATGAGATGGTTACATATGAGATTATTATTGACCTACGACATGGTGTATGACCGATAGTTGTCTATATCAGTTAGATATACGTTATATATGACAGTATATTATATTCTTCCCTGACAAGTGGTTCGGGGTCAGTAACCAAATAATTTTATTTTATTATAATTGATGTGCGGTGTATGTTGTTGTTAACACCATAATGCACAAATATGGGTTCCCAAATTGAGGAAGAAAGCTAGTTTTTTTTAACACGAGGGGGAGACAAGATGAAGAGTTAAGAAAAAAGTTACTTTGAATGAATTATCATTTGTACATTTAGATCCTCAAATAAGATACTGTGAACTTGAAGTTCATAAAGAGATAATTCATTTGCAATATATTGCAAAGCATGCTAGACGCATTTGCTGATCTAAAGAAAGTAACTATATCCTCATTGCAAATGCTCATATTAAGTCCTAGAAGGACAAAGTCTATGGTACCCTTAAAGCATATAGACAAATCGGTTTCAAATAAACTTTTTAAAAAGAAGATGAGCAAATGATCAAAATGATCATAATAAAATAGGCAAGTGATCTAGAAGATCACATGACATAATACTTCATAAAATCTCAGGAGAGATTCGGGTACCTGAAAATATGAATGAAGAGATCTCTGTCATGTCTTTATGAAACGATGGAACCGATATAAAATGTTCATCGACGGCTTCTATCATATCGCTAAGTGTAGATGTTAACTTAAATCTGTCTAATATAGACACAAAAATATTAGCCAAATGGAAGAGAAATAAATCAAGAAGAATTGATTTCATATGAAAGACATGTTATTTCAGACCCGCAGTTCAAACACCTGAAAGTATAAATGTCACGACCCAATTTCCAAACTCGGTCTTGATGGCGCCTCTCGTGAAGACAAGGCCAGTCAGACCAAACAGAACACCTCTTTACATTGTTAAATACCTTAGACAGTTGTTAAACATAATATTATAGTCATAATTTGAGGAAATAATGATAACAATAAGGGAAACCATTCCGACACAACCCAAATCGGGGCATCACAAGTCACGAGCTACTAAAAAATCCGGATACAAGTTTGTTGAATACTAAGTGTGATACGATAGTTCTAAGAACATGAAAATGATAAGACAGGGGATGTGCGGGGGCTACGGACACCAACAACTACCTCGTAGTCTCCAAATCACTGCCTGGACTAAGAGGATCAACACTCAGGAGCGGACTCTGCTATAACTGTATTTGCACACAAAGTGCAGGGAGAAATGTGAGTACTCCGACTTAGTGAGTAATAATTATAAATAATGGCCGAAAGCATGAAAACAGATAAGGCACAAATAAATTCTATATCAAAAGCAATAAAATCACTTAAGCAGTAAACCGGCGAAGGAGTCGAATGAAATCTCTTCAAATCAGACAAAACAGGTAATAACAAGTAGAAACCTACCTCTCTGGCTCACTCTCATCACCTAGCACCCATTCCCAACACTCGGCTCATATATCTTTCATAATAACAGAAATCAGAATAATCGTTGCGGCGTGCAGCCCAATCCGTACATCATTGTGGCGTGCAACCCGACCCATACAGATAGTCGACTTCGCTCACTAGGGTTGTGCAGACTCCGGAGGGACTCCTACAATCTAAGCGCTATATTACTGTGACGCACAATCCGATCCACATAATACATTTGTTGCGGCGTGCAGCCCGATCCATAATACGTATAACATCCTCATTGTTGGGTCCTCAACCCCTCTCAGTTATTTTTATTCACAGCCTTTCGGGCACAATAATATAAGGTAGGGGTCTCAGTCCACATATTTCTCTCATTTGAAATTAGCATTTTTGAAACCTGTTCACGTTGTTTACACAAATAGAAACATGACCGAAGATATGATTTTTAACAAGTAAAGTGAGGAAAATCAGTCAAAATGCCCCTAAGGGTGATACAGGTCGGCACAAGGCCCCAAACATGGAAACTAGCCCAAATCATAATGATAACAAATAAGACTGAGTTAATTAAGTAGTAATTTCAACTATCGGGACGGACCAAGTCACAATCCCCAATGGTGCTCTACCCTACGTTCGCTATCCGGCGTGCAAGTCACCTCAATATTTCAGTGCAATGTGCAATTTGGGATTTTAAACCCTCAGGACATCATTTAACATCATTACTCACCTCTAACCGTCTAACTCTCTAGCTCGCGACGCCTTTGCCACTCGAATTGGCCTTCACGTGCGTTGAATCTATCCAAAAATAAAACGAATACGTCACAATATGCTAAGGAAACAAAACCCAATCGATCGAAAACAATCGAAAAATATCAAAAATCTAAAATTAGCAAAAACCCGAGCCCCGGGCCCACATCTTGAAACTCAAAATTTTTTACATCAACGAGTTCCTTATCACTCCACGAGTCTATGCATATAAAGAACACCAAAATTGGAGTCCAAATGACCCCTCAAATCCCATTTTAAAATCTCAAAATTCAAAACCCTAGTTCTTCCATTTTTGGCTAAATTTCCATGAATTTCTAGGTAAATTTCACAATATAATCACATTTTTGGTTCATAAAACTTATTTCCAATCCATCTTCTTCGAATCCCTCTTCAATTTCTCCCAAAGAGCTCTCAAAAAATGTTCAACAATAGAGGAAAATGACTAATACTCGCGGATAAAATGTTTATAAACTCACTACCCAACTTCTGGAATCTCTTCTTCACGAATGCAGTAAAACCCATGCGTTCGTGATGCACAAATTTTTGACCAAAAATAACCCTTCGTGAACACGACATCCCAGTCGCAAACGTGATGACCACTTTGCCTAAAGTTACGCGAACGCGATACCGTATATGCGAACGCGAAGAACAAAACTCACTGGGCCCCCAATCCTTATATATGAACGCGAACAAACCATGCGAACGCGAAGCACTAGAAAATAACCTTCCGCGAGCGTGTAGGCCAACCTCATATCACCTCATAACCCTTTTACGCAAACGAGATAAAGCCCTCACGATCGCGAAGCACAAGCTGCTCAACCTGAACCCACATATTTCTCTCATTTAGAATTAGCATTTATGAAACCGGTTCACGTTGTTTACACAAATAGAAACATGATTGAGGATATGAATTTTAATAAGTAAAGTGAGGAAACTCAGTCAAAATGCCCCTAAGGGTGCTACAGGTCAGCACAAGGCCCCAAACATGGCAACTATCCCAAATCAGATAACAAATAAGTCTCAGTTAATTAAGTAGTAATTTCAACAATCAGGATGGGCCAAGTCACAATCCTTAATGGTGCTCTACCCCACGCTCGCTATCCGGCATGTAAGTCACCTCAATATAGCACTGCGATGTGAAATCCGGGGTTTCAACCCATCATGACATCATTTAACATAATACACCTCGAATCGTCTAACTCTCTAGCTCGCGACGCCTTTGCCCCTCGAATTGGCTTCCACGTGCGTCGAATCAATCCAAAAATAGAACGAATATGTCACAATGTGCTAAGGAAACAAAGCCCAATCGAAAACAATCGAAAAATACGAAAAATCCGAAATTAGCAAAAGTCCGAGCCCCCGGACCACATCCCGAAACACAGAATTTTTTTATATCAACGGGTTCCTTATCACTCCACGAGTCTATGCATATAAAGAATACCAAAATCAGAGTCCAAATGACCCCTCAAATCTCAATTAAAAATCTCAAAATTTCCAAACCCTAGTTCTTCCATTTTTGGCTAAATTTTCATGAATTTCTAGGTAAATTTCACAATATAATCACGTTTTTGGTTCATAAAACTTACCTCCAATCAATCCTCTTCGAATCCCACTTCAATGTCTCCCAAAGAGCTCTCGAAAAATGTTCAACAATGGAGGAAAATGACTAATACCCGCGAACGCGAAGGCCAAAATTTCTCTGCAACTGTTGCTGCAATTTCTACAACCTTCCAAGACTCAAAACTTCCGGTTAACCATCCGAAATCACCCCGAGGCCCCCGGGACCTCAACCAAAAGCACAAACACATCATAAAACATCATTCAAACTTATTCCAATTATTAAAACACCTCAAACAATACCAAAACCATCAATTCACATCGAATTCAAGCCTAAGTTTTCTAGAAACTTCCAAAACACGATTTTGATATAAAACCCAACCAAACCACGTCTGAATAACCTAAAATTTTGCACACATATCCTAAATCACCTAACGAAGCCACAGCAACTCTTGGAATTCCATTCCGACACTCGAATCAAAATCTCACCTATCAACCGAAATTCACCAAAATACTAACTTCGCCAATTCAAACCTAATTCTACATCGGACCTCCAAAACCACTTCCGATCACACTCCTAAATCACAAATCACCTCCCGAAGCTAATCGAACCATCGAAACTCATATCTGATCCCTCTAACTTATAAGTCAACATCCGATTGACTTTTCCAACTTAAGCATTATTAAAAGAGACTAAGTGTCCCATTTTTATCAAATTCTCTCTGAACTCAAACCAATCAACTCGACCACGTAAAATACGGATAACGAAGCATAAAAAAGCATGAATGGAAAAAATGAGGCGGTAACTCATGCGACGACTGGCCGGGTCGTCACAATAAAGTCAATGACTTATACATTCACTTTTATTTATCTTATATGTGTAGCATAACATGAAAAGATGATATGCATCTAAAGCCTATTTAAATGGCTTATTTGATAATCCCCAAAGGATTTAAATTTTCTTAAAGCATATACAATTCTTGGTCCTGAAGTACCACATCTTAAGTGTAGTTTGTGCACATATATATTTTGGTATAACTATAAGCATGATAATGTGATAACGAGAATACCTCTATGGAGATATTGAAAATGCTATTCCACAACATTATATGAAGATATTACATATATACAAGAATGGTGATTTCAAGGTGCAACATATTCCTTCAAGTGATAATAAAACTGATTTGTTTACCAAATCTCTATCTATGTCAACCTTCAAGAAGCTAGTGTACAAGATTGGGATGCTAAGGCTCAAGAATATGAATGCTCTCATCAGTAGGAGTTAATATGCATTATACTATTTTTTCCTTACAAGATTTTGTCCTACTGGTTTTATTGCAAGGTTTTTAACGAGTCAACCAAAAGGTGTATTGTTAGATATGTTTTTTTACTTTACTAGATTTGTGTCCCCAATGGTTTTATCTTAGTTAAGGTTTTAACGAGGCACATTATGTATTCAATAGACATTCAATGGGGAGTGTTATAAATAAAGTTTTATTTAAGGTGAAATGTCTATATTTTAGAGAGATTTTAGGGATTTTACTAGGTGGCTAAGTCACTCTTTTTCCGCAAATAAAAGGGTCTATTTCAGTGTAATTAATCTCAATGCTATCAGAATTCTCTCTCTTTCTATACAATATTCTTCTTTATTATTTTATTTCAGAAAGAAATTGTTTTTTGATTACTTCTTTTTTAAATATTTTACAAAATAAGCTAATTTCAAAAATCTCGTCAACAGGCTATTAATCAATTAGAAAGAGGAATAGTGGAGTGAAACTTTGAAAAAAAAAATATTCTTCTATTTTTGGGTCTAGAAAAGAGTGAGTTGATGAAGTGGAATTCGAGAGGACAATAAACTCTTTTAGTTTATTTGGACCTATCAATTTTCCTTCATATTTATCTCCTTAGCTCTTTTTACATTTTCTCAATTATCCGGATTAATAGTGTTATCACTTATTAAATGTGCGTTTGCTTATAGGAAAATTAAGTGCTGTTTGTATTAGGATAAATAATTTATATTAGTTTGGATAAGAGTGAATTAATAGTATTTAGTGGGGATGTACATAAAAATCGTGGGCGGACACGTAGTTAACTTCCCCCACTCGTGGGATTGATATAAAACTCCCTTTTTCTCTACATATGCTATTAATGTCTTTTCTTTAATTTTCACTCCTACAACTACTAACGACAATTTTGTCCATTTTCTTTCTCTTTTTCAATGGATTTTCTTTTTCCTATTTCTCGTATTAAATTAAAAAATAATTTCCACAACATCCAAATATGGTTCATTTTTAAGTGGGGTTCATGCAAATATTTCCTACTCCATTGACCTTTATTTTACAAAAGGATGAATTGAAGAAGGGTGGACCTATAGCCATCTCGTTCACCCTATCTTGCCTTGGTATCTTGAAAATAAAGCAAATACTCCAAATATCTTATTTAATTTATGTCAGACTAGTTTAGTATTACAGTGTTATGAATTCGAATCTCGTAGCATTTATGATAATATCGTAAAAATGAACTCTAAATATATTATTTTGTTCAAACAAGAGATGAAATTTCCTATATTACAAAAGAAAAAAGAGCATATCAAAATATTTGAAGATATTCACTTGATTTATTCTAAACAAGAAAGGAATGAAGAGATTTAATCCTCATATTGGCGAGATTGAGTTAAATTAAATAACTATAACCGTAAGACTTATACTTTTGACACAATACTACACTCTTTACTAATAATAAAGTCTACCAAATATTTGAGATCACAAAGATTGTCTAAATCTAGATTTTATTCTTTCTAATAGAAAGGTAACTTTTATATATGTAAAAGTCCCTCTTTGTGTAACAATTCTTACGTTGCAAAACTCATATCCTTTCCATTGAAAACTACGTCAAACCTCTCTATTATAAAAAATATATATTATAACATAATATAAAAATTAATTTCAAAAAGCTTGACTTTTATAGATAAGTATTGTTATATAAAAATGCTGTTATACGTAGGTCTAACTGTACCTCCAATTTTCAAAATAGAAAAAATCTTTTATCGGAATTAAGGCAATAAAATTATTCGTATCATATATTTATATCAAATAATTTAACTTTGGTAGTAAGAAATTAAAGAAAAAAATAGTACTACTATTTATATGCACGGAAAAAATATTTTTTATTCATTGATTATGGTTAAACACAAGTAAACTTTTTTACCGGCTAAAATATAGGAAATTTCTCCCTTTCTTCTTGCATTTGTTTCTTCAAGACTGTGTTTGGACAGAATTTGCCAGTTTCTGAATTATTTAAAACAGTTAACAGGTAAAATTTGAAATAAGTTAAAAAATTCCATACCATAAATGCATTAGTATTATTTTAAGATCCTTACTAGATTTGAAATTTAACCCTTCATTACTTGTGCCACCCTTACAAATACAAACTACACTCATCACTTCCCCTTTCACCCAACTCTTTTCCCCTTTTCTCCATTTTCATTCATCCATGTTTAATACCTTGCTTTCTCCACACCCATCTCTTCTCTAACTAATCTTTACTCAAAAAAAAAAAAAAAAACAAACAAACAAAGTTAATAATTCCTGCCTTACTCTTTTAGCAAGTAAAGAACAATGATTCGAACCAACTTGTTATGATTATTTCTCCTTCATTCTTGCTTGAACCCCACAACTGTTCTTTGCTTTACTAATTTTTTTTTAATTATAAAGTTTGTATTTTTATCAAGAAATTCACAACAATGGCTGAAACCCCATCTCAGAAAGAGTATGAAAAAGTTACTTTCTTGATTGTTGTTAAGAAAATGAAGAGATTCAGGCTTTTTGAACCCTCTTTAAGCATTCTTGGATTCTTCTTAGTTATATGTCTTGTTCTGTGCTTTGCCTTATTGGATTACAGAAGTGTGGCTAAAGTCTTGAAATTGTCTGCAGAGTCTCAGAGTTTTCTATGGTTGAGGTTTAATAGGCCTAATAATAATATTGCTGAGAGTAAAAGAGTTGATTTTTTGAGTGAAAATGGTAGTGTTTGTAATGTGTTTGATGGTGATTGGGTTTGGGATGACAATTATCCTTTGTATAATTCTAGAGATTGTAAATTCTTGGATGAAGGTTTCAGGTGTACTGAAAATGGAAGGCCTGATTTGTTCTATACAAAATGGAGATGGCAGCCTAAACATTGCAATTTGCCCAGGTTTTTTATCCAAAGTTTGCATTTTTTTTATTTACCATAATTTTGTGAATAGCTATTGTATCTTGAATTCTGTTTGTGAAATAGTGTTTGTAATTTTGAGTTTGTTTTTTATTTGCAATATTTTGGAAAAAAACTAGCCTTGGACATGTGAATTTGGGTTGCTTTCTGGTGACACATGTTTTTGATGAAATTTTCTTAGTCTGTGTATTTTTTTTAGCATTTATAATGGCATAATCTACACCACTTAACAATACAACAATATGTGAAAGTGACTTGATTGTGATTTCTAGACAGCATTACTCAACTCTTGTAATTGCTCTAGAATGAATTATTAACAGTCTATTCAGCATATTATTTTTCTTAATCAAAGGGGTAGTGTTAAACTTGTTCAACCAAAAAAATGTTGGTATCAAGTTAGTGATCAATCTCTATATTCCCCCTCCCTCTTGTGATTGTTATTCCTTTTTGTTGCATGTATATTAACAACACTAAAAAATATTGATTAAATTATGAAGTTAAGTTTTCAAGTGTTTTGGTCCAAGAATTTTTTTTTGTTATCTGGATATCATCTGTTCTAAATCTATGTTAATTCAGGGTACTAATATGATTTATTCAGATCTCTTCTAGTTTTGGAGTTCTAGTTTCAACTTGGATTTGTATGTGATACAAACTGCTATAATTTGCTGGAAACTTTTGAATACTGCATTTAACTTCTGCTTCGATAAGTTTGAATGCTCTATTTAATTATTTTATTGTTTTCTTGGAGAAGTACATTTCTTGATTTATTTCTGGCACATCTTTCAAGATGTGATCCTCAAATTTCTTTTTTTTTGTTCCTATTTATTTATGCATAGAGATTATCACTTGGTCTTAAAAGTCACAATTCAGCCAAAGAAATTGGAGATTTACTTTTTCAATCCATGAAACAGATTTAATCCTAGGACCATGCTAGAGAAACTGCGGAATAAACGTATAGTGTTTGCTGGAGACTCAATCGGGAGAAACCAGTGGGAGTCTTTGCTTTGCATCCTTTCTTCAGCTATAGCCAACAAGGACACAGTCTATGAAGTTAATGGCAGTCCTATCACGAAACACAAAGGGTTTTTGGTCTTCAAATTTGCTGATTACAATTGCACCGTGGAATACTATAGGGCTCCATTTCTTGTGCTGCAGAGCCGACCTCCTGCTGGATCCCCGGCCAATATAAGAACAACTCTAAAGTTAGATAAAATGGATTGGAGTTCTTTAAAATGGAGGGATGCAGATGTCATTGTTTTCAATACTGGACATTGGTGGAACTATGAGAAGACCATAAGAGGGTACCTTTCCCCACTTAAAACAACTCTTGTTTTTTAACTTATCAATGAAAAAAAATAGAAGAGAAAAAATCGAATTCTTGTTTTTCCTTTCGACCCCCTCATGCTTTTCAAGATGAACTGTTAATGTTGTTGTTAGTATAGAGCCATTTTGAAACTAAGCAGTGTCTTTGATGTGGACACTGTCTTCATCGTTTGTGATACTGTGCTATCTTATGTGTTGAACTGCAATGTGAAAATGTTTTCAGGGGTTGTTACTTCCAAGAGGGGTCAGAGGTGAAGATGGATATGAGAGTGGATACTGCCTATGAGAGGTCTTTGCAAACGGTGTTAGACTGGGTAAATCGTGAAGTAAACTCCAATAAAACTCAGGTCTTCTTTCGGACGTATGCCCCGGTACATTTCAGGTAGGTTCCAAGCTTCTTTGTCCTAGCTAATTTGTTCTTTGGACCTATAATTGTTAAACACTTTGCACCTCTACTCACCTTGCAGTCATGACATGACCTGGTTAGTGATCTTAAGCTTTACTATACCCTCATGTTGACAAACCCGGAGTTTGTGCTACTTGAGGATCATAAGACACGCCTTTCTACCCCATCGGGTA
Organism: Nicotiana noctiflora; assembly: GCA_032618575.1. Lineage (NCBI taxonomy): Eukaryota > Viridiplantae > Streptophyta > Magnoliopsida > Solanales > Solanaceae > Nicotiana > Nicotiana noctiflora. The sequence goes on from JASVEL010012609.1 coordinate 42,279, forward strand.
GAGGTAAGATCTGCGCACACACTACCCTCTCCAAACCCCACTTGTGGGACTATACTGGGCCGTTGTTGTTGTTGTTGAGGATCATAAGACACGAATATGCCCTCTATAGAATGGACTTGGTACATACATGTAACATCTATGGTCGAGTGGCTTGGCACTAGAGTTGGCTATTGGTCAGAGCACTTTCTGACAGATTGTTCTATACTTCAAAGCATAAAGCAGAAGCAGAAATACCATTTTTTGTGCGCTCTAGAGCTTTCTTTAGTGCTCCAGAGGGCATGAACCCTGTTTCTGTTCATAAGTCCAATACGCTTACCTTTCAACAGATAGTCTTCTTTTATGTTGTTTCCTGAATGGTTGTCTTTTTTTTTTTTAGTAGTTCCTTTTCCCCCTTCATTTTTCTTATATGTGGGCACCTGTTTTTAGGCAGGGCGTTCTGTAGGAAAAAAAACTTCTGCTCCCTGACCTAGTTGTTAACCCTGATGATATGATCATTTCCGTTTGTTTTGGTGATAGCCTGCGGTTATTGACAAAGCTATATATTACGTGATTTGCAGAGGTGGAGATTGGAGGACCGGGGGAAGCTGTCACCTGGAAGCACTTCCAGATTTAGGCTCTTCATTGGTGCCACCCCACACGTGGGCTCGATACAGTATCTTTCGTGATGTAATGTCAACTCGCTCAAACACGTCCAATCTAGGAGCATTACATGTTCTAAACGTAACACATCTGACCTCTAGAAGAAAAGATGGACATTCATCTATGTACTATTTGGGTCCTCAGGTAGGCCCCGTGCCTATCAATAGGCAAGATTGCAGCCACTGGTGCCTGCCGGGAGTCCCAGATACATGGAATGAGCTACTCTATGCCCTATTTATGAAGCGCGAAGCAACTCAAACTTGGAACACCTCAACCATCCAGGTACAATGATCGGGGGGTTGCTGCTAGGAGATGTACTATATGTGCACGGTCTCCACAGGACTGAGATGTGTCAAATATAAGGATGCTTGTCCGATAAAATACAGTATCAAGGAGATACAAAAAATTACCAGACACGCAGGAGGCAAGGCAAGAACCCGTCTCTATTGACTGAAGAGAAGCCCAATCAATATAGGGGCAAGTTGTAAACAGGGTCATAGAATAAAATAGATATAACCTCATAGATAGGAGTATTCCAAATGTAGTGATTATCATGCTTTTAGTGCATCAAATGTAGAGATATCAAGTTTTGGTTACAACTTGTAGCTGGACAAAGAAAAGAATATAAGTTGAAATAGTTCTGTCAATTAAACTATTCTGTCTGTCTTCTTTGATTGCATTGATACATACATGATGCAGCTAAACCTGCCCTGCATATCCAGATTTTTTAAAAATGAAGCAATTCTACTCCTTCAATATCCAAGTACTAACTCTTGGTTTTGGGTCTATCCTTAATGTTAGAATTGTCCATAAAATTTTCAAATATTAACTTCAAAAATAGAAGGCAAAACTCTAGATTATTTCTTCTCATCTATCTATATTCTTGGTGTATAGAGTTACTCGGTAATTGTATTGCGGAAAGATTGCAGGTACCTCGTAAAATTAGTCCCGCGGCAAGCCCAAACACCACGGTTATTAAGAATTTTTTTGACCAATATATCAATTGTGATTGAATAGGAGTGCTTCAAGTTAACATGAGATGACGTATGTAGGTAGTTTAAAGTTATAATCATCAATGTTAGTACTTGTTTCTATCTTATGTATGAGAAATGAATTTTGGCATAATATTTGATGTTCCAATCAAACAACAAATCTATCTTCTTTTGTAGTCTATGCACGCCGTCAAGCTATTAATTAGACAATGTTTTTAAGCCTATGCTTCTCAACCGTATACTTGAAAAATTAATAAATTTTAAATGATTACTATTTTTAGTTAACGTTTGGTCATAAATTTTTAAATTTGTTTTAAAAATTTTAATTTGAGTGACGTTTGGTTTGAAGATAAAAATATAGTTGGACTTCGTTTTCAAAACATATTTGACTTTTTTTCCCGAAAAAACATGAAACATGACCTATACACACAAGTTTTAAAAATTATCACAAATATCCAATAGTACATTCATCAATAATATTCATTATCATTATCACAAACCGTAGTCCTAAACATAAATAAATTTGGTACAAAATCATCATTTTTATAATAAACCGCATAACATCAGATGACCGAGAACTTTTAAGCAAAGTTGTTACAATCTTCCCAACCACCTAATGCAATATATTACCTTGCCTTCGTATATTCTCTCCTCCCTTGTTAGATACCAACAAAATTTTCTATGGGGAACTACTCCTCAAAAAAAAAAAAAAATATATATACATCTGATTAAATGGTCCATGGTTACACAACCTTTAGAGAACGGGAGATTGGACATCCAAAATCTTAGTATTAAAAATCAATCTTTGCATTCTAGTCTTGCTTAATGGCTTTTTCAAAATCCTACCCAGCTGTGTGGGCACATGTATTAATCCACATTAATTTAAGGCCTACCAAAAGTTGTTAAAATGAACGTTTCAAGTACTTGGTTAAATATTCTTAACGGTTGGTCCAATTGTAAATTATGTTATAAATAGAATCCAACATATGATAAACATATAAATTTCTGGACTGAACCTTGGATAGCTCATAATTTTCGGTTACATAACTATATATATGGACCTTTACCTAAAGGGGGATAACAAAAACGTGTCTGATTACTATTTTAATCATAAGTAGTATCTACATAACTTGCCTTTTGTATTACCACCTTCGTTAGAATTTTCAATTATTGATATTTATATGCCAATGGTGCCCATAAATTATGATCAACTTTATTGGGCAATTACATAGGATGGTTTGTTCGTTGTTTAATCTATATATTATACGATTGCAAATGAACTCAATTGTCCCGTAACAAATGAGTTCATAAACTATAAATGGATTTGGAAACTCAGCACCCAAGCTTTCCTTCTTTTTTATGGTTAATATGTCATGACATACTTCCTACAGCTGCATATTTACATAAGCTACAAATTATAGTTTCACCTTTGTGTTCACAATGCCAATTGGTCCCTAAGACTATACATCATACTTTTAGGGAATGTCATAATGCTACTGCACTTTGGACTGCTCTTTAAGGTAAATATTACTCATATGATGGATCCAACACCTATTAATTGCATAAGTTGGTGGCACAGTTTCATACATAAGCGGCTTTTGCCGTCTTTTAAACACATTCCTTTTCCCCTACTTTGACCTTTTGCATTGTGACAGCTGTGGTCTATCAAAAATAAAAACTACTTTGATAATCAACATCTCAGATCCAGTGTTTCTTTACTATATAACAGGCTGCTAAAATTTATTATCTCACAATTTATAAAAAAAATAATATTTCACTATTATCCCTCCATATCAAATGGCATCCACCAGATAGCCAGCCTTTTAAGTTAAATATAGACGGTTCAACATCTATCACTCAAAAAAAAAAAATATGGTGTTGGTGGGTGCTTTAAAAACCACAAGTACAAATGGATTATAGGTTTTGCAGGACGAGCACAAAATGACTTCAGTGTTCAGACAGAATTGCTATCACTAATCATGGGGCTAAAATTAGTTGTTCAACACTGATCATCGAAACAGATGCAACTGCAATAATTGGTATGCTTACTACACCTACTATAATATATAATACTTTAATCAATGATTGCAGGTTACTACTCCATCGACTGGATGATCCAAAAATACAAAGCATTTACACAGAATAAAATTATGTTGCAAATTGTCTAGCTAAATATGGAACAGCAAATATGGAAGCTAGTTGTGTAATTTTTGCAAGTCCTCCTCCTTTTGTCACAACCTTGTACCATCAGGATCGGAAAGAAATGCTACGAAGAAAGAAGAATTAAATCAAGCTCTATGTTACATACTAGTAGTACCAGTAGCACTAGCTGTAATGTTGTTAGTAGTAAGAGTGATGTAGCAAATCTATGTTCTCTATATGTTCCTAGTTCCCATAAAGGGGACTTAGTAGCTAGTTCTAGTTCTTCTCATATGATGCATATATGAATCCTAACTATCTATAATATATTTATCTTTTCAACCAAAAAAAAAAAATGATTGTCGGTATTATTATTATAATATAATATAATATTATTGTTACTATTATTCAATTTCTATCTTTCTATATGATATATTATAAGGAGTCAACAATTTGTTATATGACATTTCAATTATTTTAAGATATTTTATTTTCTAAGATGGAACAAATTAAAATACGTTTTATAAATTTCTACTAATGAAAATATCTTTTTTTTTAAGTATGTCCTTTGTATGGTTTAAGCCTCGTATTTCTAATTTTTTTTGCATAAGTTGAAGATCCCCCCCTACCCCCCCCCCCCCCCCCCTTTTTTTTTGAAATACAAGTATACAACAAATTTCTTCCTATTTTTTTTTTGTCGACAAGTGGATCACCTGCTTGCAATAAGGGGGGAGTGCGAGCATAAACAGCTGCGTAAAGTGGAAGCTAGTAGGTCCAATCCAATATAAACGTGAACTTCTCCCTTTCGCTGCTCCAATGGCGGATACCACATCACAAAGCAGATCAAGGGACCTCGACAAGCTCCTTCTCCGCCCCGGAAATCTCGTTGGGCCGACCTTCGAGGCCGGTACGGAGGTAAAATCCCCCATCCAAAACCCTGCTCCTTTTTATTTTTTTAAGACGATCATGTTGCAGCTAATCTACGAATATAATTCTGATCGCTTGTATTCTTTTAACAGTTGAGAGATGATTTAAAGGAGTATGTAAGAGTGTTAGTGATAGGTGCTGGTGGATTAGGTTGCGAATTGCTTAAAGATTTGGCTTTCTCAGGATTTCGTAACCTCGAGGTCATTGATATGGACCGAATTGAAGTTACCAATCTTAATCGCCAGTTTCTCTTCAGGTGCCGTAATATTTTTCGTTTTTAGACTATGCAACTCGACATTTTTGTTGAATTTGTAATGTGTGTATTATTGAAGTGGTTTGTATTGACTGACTTTTGGACTCATGTTCTTTCATGATAGCGATTTCCTTTTCCTATGCAAAATTCAGCTAAAAAAAGTACATTGTGAAAGCAAAATAAACAATAGGCGATACAAACTAGTTGGAATTATAAGTATGATTTTTTTGAAACAATCTAGTTTTGGAGAACCTGTAGTTTACTTTAAAGAACACATTATGTAGTAGCTCAAAGGCTTAGTTCAAGTGGAAAAGGACGAGGGACTTGTGACTTAGATCACAAGTTTTTAAATTTATTTTTTAATAACAGTAGTGTCCGGGCAAACTTGCGTGCAACTTGATTAATCCACGGATACATGCTACCTTCCACCAGTAACAGGTACCAGGTAACTCTATCTACCAAGGCTTGGATAGATGAGAAAAAATCACCTAGTGTTTTTGTCTCCACTGGGATTTAAACTTGAGTCCTCAAGTCCTCAACCCATTTCATTGACTACTAGGCCACAGCCTTGGGTGCATTAGTTCAAGTGGCGGAGGTTGAGGGACTTGTGACTTAGAGTGACTTAGATCACAAGTTCTAGCCCTGCACCATGCAAAGTAAGCTTGGAATTTAAATATAGAAGAGCAGAGGGGCGGGCTCATTATCCCCAAGTTTCGAAGGCTGCGGCTGGTCCTCAGAGTTGACCCAGACGAATTTCTCCATCTTAATAGAATAGAGGAATACATTATAAAGTAGTGTAATAAAGTTACCAATCTCAATTGCTAACTTTTATTCGGGTGCGGAGTATTTTTTGAGTTGCATCGTTTTCTGAATTTGTGCAATTCAAACTTATTGTTAAATTCTTGTTGTGTTCGTTGTTGAAATTGTAATTTTTAGCACTTCTTCAAAAAAGGCACTTTAGGGTTCCAAAACCCAAGATGAAGTGAATGTGTGGGATGGTGCACAGAGCATTTTCATTCGTGTAACTGTTATTTTCGAGGAGGATAATGTTCTTCTCCCTGTTTATGAAAGGAGGGTTTATCCTTCTTCCATTTTGTAGTTTCTAATGTATGGTTATAGCTATGTACTAGTATATGATCCTTGAGTCTACTTTCACTTTGGATTTAGGATATAGATGTATCCCCTTAGTGTTTTGCTTGCAGGCACATTTTCTTTTACAAATTTTAGCAACAATATGTTTATTAGTATTTCTTCTTATGGTTCTTCCTATGTAGACTTGAAGATGTAGGGAAACCAAAGGCAGAAATTGCTGCTAAAAAAGTGATGGAGAGAGTCAATGGTGTAGAAATCAAGCCACATTTCTGTCGGATTGAGGACAAACCAATAAGCTTCTACAGTGATTTCCAAATTATTGTTCTTGGTCTTGATTCTGTAGAAGCTCGAAGCTATATAAATTCTGTAGCTTGCGGCTTTCTAGGTTTGTCTTTTCTACTTATGCTTTTCAAACAAGTTGCATGGGCTGCATTGGCTGTTCAAACTATTTTCTGAGTAGTTTACTTGAATGCTTCCGCGTTGTGCCCATTTTTTTTTATTGCTTAGGAGAACAAAAGTTTCTGATTGAGTAGTTGTAGATTACTAGATTTTTTCTGTTTGATTGTCTCCAACCACTCATCACCTCTCTCCCGTCTTCTTATTGCTGATCTAGAAACAATGTCCGGGTGAATGGGAATGTTGCAAGTGATACTTCTTCGTAAAATGCAAAACCACCTTTTTTCTTTCTTTGATGAATAAAATGGAGCGCCATTCTTTTTACCGTGAAACATCAGATCCTTAGGCTTCTAGCTAGTGCTCTAGATGAATCAAGATTGGGCCCAGATCAACAATGAGACAAGTATAAATCCATTTCTATTTTCCTGTTACCATTTATGGTACATACTTCCTTTGTTTACTGGTTGGCTGCTTTATCTTATCTCTACTGTTCATAAGGTAGGGGTAAGGTCTGCGTACACACTACCCTCCCCAGACCCCATTTACGGGATTACACTGGGTTTGTTATTGCACATGCTTATTGAAACCAGTTTCTATAACTTCTATAAGAGGCCAAAATTGAAGTAAGAAAAGGTGATAAATGCAAAGTAACAGATATTAGATTCTAGTCTGAAGATAGAGTAGTTTGACTTGGATATTTGGCTAAGCATCAAGATGTAAAAATGAAATTTATGAGGTCCCACATGCTTGGATTTGCACAAAGACGCTTCTTCCATCATATGTTGCTCGTATTTGTATATCTGTATCATCAACTAGACATATAACTTATAAGAGTGTTCAACTTTGAAGATAACGTGCAAATACTGAAATAAGCAACATACTAAACAGTTTCCAATGGAAAGAACCAAGTGTACATACATGAGAGAGAAAAATATTCATCATTTAATGTTCTTCTTTGGCTCAGCGGTAAGCTTGCTTGCCGTGGTGTGTCAGGTCGCGGGTTCGAATCAGCCTCTCTGCAAAGCAGGGGGAAGGCTGCCTAGAGTATTCCCTTCCCCAGACACCCACGAAGTGGGTATTGAATTGGGTCGGCCCTTTTAATGTTCTTCTTTGGCTGATCCCAACTTGTTTGGGACTGAGGCATAGTTTATTTAATGTTCTTCTTTCACGGTTGTTTCTTATTTACTCTTTTGTTGTTCGCTTTTGACCTTGAAAGGGAAAACACTGACTAAAGAGCAAATGGGGACTATTACTTGTACTTATACAGTCAGAGTACTGATGTGATATACTCAGTTTTGTCAAATAATCCCTGGGGAAGGGGGACCTTTATCAAAACCCTCAAATGGAAGTGAGGTGATATTTTAGTCCTGAAAACCTTAATGTGGTTAAACTAAGGGGCTGTATATTAGGATTTTATCGTTTACAACGTGTCCGGATTTTTTGCGAATTGCTTCTCGTTGTTTATGTGTGTATGTATGTACTAGATAACTGACAGCCAAGTACCATATATGAACCTCATTACTGATAACCTAACAGAATTAATTAAACTAAAAGGAGCCTTAGCATTAGAAAAGAACTAGTATATAATCTTTTCCACATCACTACTAATAAATCTCTCGTGTAAGTTTTTTTTTAATTAAATTTTGTACAAAATATGACCAATAAAAATTTGCATAAAAACGAGAAGTAATCTGATCATAAGGAGGAGAAAAGTGATATTATGATTAAATCGGTGCAACTAAAATATGGCACTGAAACCGATCTGGACTCCTGTGCGGTTTGGATTGGCCCTTCCCATTTGCGTAACTGGCCTGTAACTGTCCAAGAGTGGTCTTTAGCCTCAGGGCCAGATTGGCCCATACCAACCTGTGACCCCTCCAAACCCCAAGACGTCTAGCCACCAAAGATAAACAGGACTGTCATTGACATCAAGGTTGGAACCCTTGTTATAAGTTGAAGACCATTAACTGTTCCGCCAACCAATTTGTTAGTCAAACTGCTCCTATTTTTAATACACATTTTAATTTTGTGGTACGAAATTGACTCAAAAATTCAATGATCATATTAAATTGACAATCTTATAGAACTATGGATGTATTTGAACTTCTGAGTGCTATCAGTTTATTTGATTTTGAAATGTAACTTTGAAATTCTCTTCCAATTTTGGGGAGATGCAAACTGAGAGGGAATGGATCTTGGTTTTCCAATTTACTCCACTTTTGCAAGCTTGAACCAGCCCTTCTTGGAGCAGCCCTCTTATTCTATAGGAAAACCGGATTGATTAAACAGACATGAATTAAGAAGATACCGAAGTAGTGGTAAGGTCTGCGTACACTCTACTCTCCCCGACCCCACTAGTGGGATTTTACTGGGTATGTTGTTGTTGTTGTTGTTGAATTAAGAAGATACCGAAGTAAGGAGGGAGAGATGGATCTGATTGAATAAATTTTAAATAAAGATATTCTACTAACTAGGCATTTTCAGAAGAAGCCAAAGTGAGGGTTGAAGCTCCTTCAGACCATGGGGAAATGTGTCTCATGCTCCTGGCTAGTTTCCATACTTAGTGGAAGGAGGTCGGTGAAAGTGCACTATATTTAGCTCATCCATCTGACATTATGTGTAGAGTACGATTCTGATGATAACCCACGAGAAGAGACAATTAAGCCTATGGTTGATGGTGGGACTGAAGGCTTCAAGGGCCACGCAAGGATTATAATGCCAGGTGTTACCCCCTGCTTTGAGTGTACAATATGGCTCTTTCCTCCACAAGTGAAGTTTCCATTGTGTACTCTTGCTGAAACTCCAAGAACTGCTGCTCACTGCATTGAGTATGCACATCTAATAAAATGGGATGAGGTAAGCATAGAACTTCCCAGCCTTTGGTTTTCCATGCTTCTAGACGAACTGCACTGTTTTTCACCCCAGAAGTTTTATGCAGGTTCATAGTGGCAAAACATTTGATCCAGATGACCCTGAACACATGCAATGGGTGTATTCAGAGGTTGATTTATGCTCTTTGCTTTCTCCATTCCTAGTACTTAGACGTATGCTACATTTCTCATGTTTCCTTTCTCAATCCTCGACTTCTCTGATCATGTGCTGTAGGCTGTTAAGAGAGCAGAGCTCTTTGGAATTCCGGGAGTTACCTATTCTTTGACCCAGGTAAGCTCATGGTATGGAAGCTTCAGCCTTCTGTAGATAACTAGACATCCTCCTACAGATATGGCCAAACTTAAAGTATTTATTTCGTTATGCATTGAAATAATGAAATATTAGGCTGGTATAGTGGTTTTGTGCAGTCATGTGTTCTCTGTTCATATTGAATAATCTTTCATTATTGCTCACAGGGTGTTGTTAAAAATATCATTCCTGCTATAGCATCCACCAATGCTATAATTTCTGCTGCCTGTGCTTTGGAAACCTTGAAGCTTGTCTCCGGATGCAGCAAAACTTTATCAAATTACTTGACGTAAGTCTGTTAAATCCTAATTTACTTAGCTCCGCCACTGTTGCAGGTTGTGTCTTATGAATCAATTGTCTTATCATCAACATTTGCACTTTAATTTGATAACATCTTGAAGGTTAATCTTTCCTTATGACTTCTTCAAAAGAAATGCAGTTATGTACTTGTGATTCATTTGAAATTAAGAACTAAGTTATCCTGAAGCAGTAGAAGTCTTATAGCCAGTTTGGCCAAGCTTTTTTTGGGGCCAAAAGTGCTTTTTTAGCCAAAAGCACTTTTGGCAAAAAATAGAGGTGTTGGGCTAAGCTTTTGGAAGGAAAAAAAAGGTGCTTTTAAGGAGAAGCAGAAGTAGTTTTCCTTCGAGGAGGAGCAGAAAAAAGTAGCTTTCTCTCCAAAAGCACTTTTCTTAGAAACACTTCAGAGAAAAATACACTTAGAAGTAGTTTTCAAAAGCTTGGCCAAACACGAATTACTGCTCAATAGTGTTTTTTAAATTAATTAGCCAAACACAAACTGCTTCTCACCATAAACTCTTTTTAGAAAGTACTTTTGAGTAAAATATTTCTCAAAATAAGCTGATTTTAGGAGCTTGGCCAAATAGGCTAGTTTCCTGTCTTCTCTGATGTCTTGTATCTTGCTTTCTGTTTGATAAATGAGTTCTTTACTTTGTTTTTGCCCGTAACATGATGCTAGGATTTTTTACCCTAATTTGTGTTCAATGGTTCTCCCCTTGCAACAGCTCATCTGCGTTCCTCTTCTTCTCTCTCTTGCTCTCTCTCTCTTTTGTTGCATTATCATTACTCATGAATTGAATTTCCCTTTGAAACATTTGGCTAAGCTCTGTTGACTTATGTGGAATTCTGTACCTGTTGAAGGTACAATGGAGTTGAAGGTCTGCACACCAAAGTGACCGAGTTTGTGAGGGACAAAGAGTGTCTTGTTTGTGGTCCAGGCGTTCTCATTGAGCTGGAAGCTTCAGTTAGTTTGAAAAAGGTTCTTGTTCTTTTTATTTCTCAGCTCTTTAAGATTACTAATCATTCACAAGATTGTTCAGTAAAACAGTAAGACACCTCCTCAGTAACTTTTTGATATATCGTATCTCAAAAGCAGCTAAATAGAGTGCTTCCTAATCTACATTCAGAAAAAAGGAACCAGCTGAATTGGTGAAGAACGTCCCAGTATTGACCTTGTGAACTTATCGTGCATGTTTCAACGTGTCCTTGATATGACTGTTCTTTTGAGGCTTGAGAATAGAACTCGACTGAAATACTGGAGTTAGTAGTATCAAAAAAGAGAATAGGATTCGGCTGAAATACTGGAGTTAGTATGTTGTCCACCTAACTATATTAGGTCACTCCTGATAATGATCATGAGTGGTGTTACTGCTGTCTCTACAGGCAAAGGAGTGTCAAAACCAGATAAGCTTCATGAATGGGAGTAGTAGGAACTAGGAACAAGCAAGAAATCCTAAGGTCCCTAGAACCTGTTGAAAGAAAAGGGAAAACCTTGTCATGAAAGTTTGAAATACAGCCTCAAAGATAGAAAATTCATAATCCCAATTATGAAAATATTTCGTGTCTTAACCACCCAATATAATATTATTAAATCCATCTAAAGAAGGATAATTGTAAAAGGAAATAAAGCAGAAAATGGAACTTATGAGATAACTTGGCACCTGCAGCAATTACATTAAACAATAATCAAAGTATGGCACCCTCGAAACAAGAATCCCTCGTATAGCAGATAAGTTGAAGTTCCATTCTTTTTGAGAATGGTAACAGTTATATTAAAAACACAGCACAAAGGCTGGGCTGGGAAGTGGTAATTATTTACAGATTCCAGAAAGTAATCCAAAATGAAAAAGCAGAGTACAATTCGTTGGAAGTTCCATTTAGATGCTTCAATGTTCTTTGTGCTGTTCATAGCCAATGTTCATAGTAACTTCCAGGTATGGATTGCTTGTAGTAAAAGTTGGAATGATCACATAGGACCTTATCATACTCTCGGCTGGATAAAAGCTTTAATTAAACCATCTTTTGAACAATTGGATAAGCATAATAGAAGCTCTCTATTTTGGGGGGTGGGGGTTAATAATTATGTTTCTGTCGGAGTTCATTACTCCCACTGATTTGCCCTTTATGATGTCAGGATGATCTGTGACTGTGTGCAGCATCTCATTCACATAGTTTCTCTATGTTGAAAGCTGGAAATTGCTAAAAAACTTTCGGAATTACTCTCTATGATACATTGAGTTATCTGCCATAAAAACCTCATGGGAAGATACCTATATTAAAGACTTACTTTCTCAAAAGAAAAAAAAATACCTATATTGAAGACCATATAATTTGATGCACTAATTTCCTATCAATTTCGCCTTATTGTTTGAGCATGTTAGACATTCCACCACGACAAAAGGATAGTAAATGGATTGGTTGGTGATACAAGTAATAATGTTTTAGCTTTCGTCTCCTTTCTGGTGTTGTGCAGTTCATTGGTCTGCTAGAAGATCACCCTAAGCTACTATTAACTAGAGTAAGTGTGACGTATCGAGGGAAGAATCTGTACATGCAAGCACCTCCAGTACTGGAAGAGATGACTCGATCGAATTTGGATTTACCATTGTTTGAGCTTATGAGCAAAACTCCAAGGGACATTGTTCATGTTACTGGTGCAGCCGGAAAAGGAGATACAAAGCAATCATGTTCCAGGAAATTACGTGTTGTTTTCAAGGGAATTGATGGAGTTACAGATATGGACATGGCTGGTGGGGCTTAATTTTCAGTTATCCATTAGCCTTTTACTTGTTCTTGGTAAGCCTACTTTAGGAGCATAGCTTCTTTTCTTCCTCTATTTTTTCTCTAGTTCAATGCATGAGCAAAATGCAGTAACTCACGAGGTTGATAGGGAATACCTCCATTTTTGTAACTCTTTCTTATCACGTGGACGTAAAAATTGGAGAAGTATCACCAACATGTGAAATGAAATGAGAGAGTTCTACACTTCGTAATCTTGAAATTTGTCAAAATACTTGAAGGTCAGATCAATCTGATAGTAATTTTCTTCATTCAACAACAACAACAACAACAACAACCCAGTATAATCCCACTTAGTGGGGTCTGGGGAGGGTAGTGTGTACGCAGACCTTACCCCTACCCCTGGGGTAGAGAGGCTGTTTCCAAATAGACCCCCGGCATCCTTCCCTCCAAGAACTTCCCACCTTGCTCTTGGGGAGACTCGAACTCACAACCTCTTGGTTGGAAGTGGGGGTTGCTTACCATCAGAGCAACCCCTCTTGTCTTCATTCCTTCTCAAAATTATCTGCTATAGACGCAAACATGTATAGGAAACTATGTATAGGTAAAGAAATCACAAGTTAAATGGAGAAAACTTTGCTGCTATTGCAGTACTTTGTTTTGTCATTTTTTTTTCCTTCTTCTCTATGATCCCAAAATTTCACATAATACGTATAATTAATGTTGGTTATATGTTTAATCCTAAAGCCGTGATTATCTTAGTGCAACTTTTATATTGTATACGGTAAAAATTAGTGGTCCGATTTTATGACCGTTAAGGTACCTCGTAAAGACCGCCCCTAGAAGGCCCCTAGAAGGCCCCTAGAAGGCTCGAAGTTCAACTCGTCGACTTCGAGGGTTCTCAACGGTTGACCTCGAGGCAGTGCAAACTAGCCATTGTGATGCACTAATGGGAACTTTCCAAGGTCCATGACAAGAGCTGACAAAGTCTAGTAGGCTAGTTCAAACCTGTATCATGACATTAAATGGCTGTACCAGCCTATATTTTTGTAATAAATGCATTTGTACTATGTTTGAGATTATAGGTGTTAAACTGGCCGGGTCAGCTCGGTTCAGGATCGGCCCAGACCTGTAGAACCCGGAACCGGCCGGGGGGGGGGGGGGGGGGGGGGCTGGGTAGGGTGCTGTGTTGGGTTTGGACGGTTTAAATTTTTGAAACGGTTACCCGGCCCCGGTAAAACCCGTTATCACGAACAGCAACATTAAACCGGTTAACCGGCTCGGCCCCAAACATGAATATAACATTAATATACCTTGAATATATAGTGAATATACAATGAATCTACCATAAATATACCAATGATTGTATACTAATTAACATAATTTAAACTTGTTGGAGTTTAACATATAGTGTATATATTTAGGGTATAAGAAAACTATAAATTCTCAAATCATAGAATATGATGGTAACATATTATTTTTTGAAATATGCTATATATGTGTTATTTTAAAATTTTAAGACAACTTGTATTATTTTAAAATTATTAGATGTATTTATGCTTAAAGTTTAGTGTGTTAGATTAATTTGAAGTATTATTAATTTATTATGCATGAAAATTTAGTTTTACTATTTTTTTGTTAATTTACTTTTTAAATGCAAACTTTAATTTTGAATTTTGAAATAAATGTAGTACTTGCAATGTGCAATTATTTTCCAACTTCCTTGTATTCTTTAAATTAATACAAAGTATTAATATAACTTACAATAGTTATACAATTTTCCAAAAACAATTTGAAAATACACTAAACCCGGCCCAGCCCGGCCCCATCAATCCGTAACCCGTACGGTTCAATATTTACCCGCAATTACCCTGACCCATTAAACCCGTTACTGTTGGGCCTAGAACCGGGTCGGTTTCAAACCCGTACGGGTTAAAAAAAACGAGCCCAGACTGTCCCGTCCCACCTGTTTAACACCCATAGTTGAGATTCCCTATATATATAAAGGGGATCATTGTCATTTTGTATAGCATCTTATGCTCAATATTGAATATACAGAATCATTCTCTCTGCTCTCTAACTTAACATACTCTCTAGATCTCACTATTTACATTTGTTGCTTATATTCATTGTGTTCTATTTATTGTTCTTCACTTATTACTCATTATTGGTCATAAAAGGCTTCCATCAAAGCTAACATAGCTGTTAATCCTCCATCGACTGCCCTCGATCGGGCATCCGATTCAACTTCGAGGCCCCGTGAACGTAAGCTTGAGGCCCCGATCTCCATCCATTCGATTTGATCATTACGCTACCTACAGGTTGTTACTCGTTTTCTAATCTCTTACTTAACATCTATTGCCTAACAACTAGCATAAAAATAGATCACATATTTTTAGAACCACAAAATCAAATCTAATTGTTATTACCATTTTCAATCTTAACTGAAGATCCAGTTGAAGCTTCCTTCTTCCTCTTCTTAGACATAGAGGAACCCAACCTTATGGTCCACAATGCTCTTCTCAGAATTAGGAATTTCCACTAATTCTCCTTCCCCCATCGGTAGTTTTTTTTCATTCTTTGTGTATCGATCACCGCGCTGATGTACCGAGATACATGCTCACATCGGCCTGGTGTAGCTGGTGGATTTTCGACCGAAAAATCGCATAGAGTATCGAATTTGGTGGGAGTGCATTGCTTTACAGTTGGGGGAACTTTCGGTTTAAACTTCGATGAGCGTGACGAGGAGGCGGTGCCCTCCTTCAGAGGTACTATTCTAGAAGTTCGGGCCATAACAACAAAAAGAAAAAGAGAGGGATTCAGGAGAGAAAATAAAGAAACAAGTTTAGAAGGGAGAAGAATAAAGGAGATGGTGGATTTAGTTGTAAAATTTTTAAGATATCGTAAAGTATGAATTGCGAGACAGTTGGGTGTCTATATAGGAGCTACATATGAAGCGTTTGAGAAGTGGAAAAGTTGAGCCAATAGCGGGTCATGAGCTTCTCGGTAGTCGTATTGAAAGCGACTCCCGCGTGGCTTTTGAGATGTAGCATTTAATGCTCTGATAGACTGACGTCATTGTATTAGGTATCGAATAGGCGAGAATTCAAAATCATTTCTTATCATTTTAATCTAAAAAATACAGGGACTATCTATATACAGTAAATATCAGTGATCCGATTTTATGACCATTAAGGCACCTCATAAAG